>SHCU01000002.1:1151373-1183336 GCA_004307685.1 Ceratina australensis
CTAGACCCTTTAAAGGAACTATTCCTCCGTTCAACCGATTGGAAAATAGTGAATGAGTGATGAATGAATGACGCTTCGTAGACTGGACGTCGTGAATTTCGACACCGGGTGTTCGTTAATTAATCATGCGGCTTCGACGGTTTTTCGTTGTTCCTACCCGTTGCGTAATGCCGGTGAACGTTTTCGACAGCCGGCGTGACGGGAGTAACCATTATGGTGGCTCTCGCCGGGTCCTTGGATCTGGGTTAACTTAACAGTTCACGTCCCCGCGTGAACCGTTGCAATGCGAAATCAATCATTGTTTATTTCTTTTCCTTATGCATATGTTAATTCTTTACTATTCTCTTCATGTACATTTACATAAGAGGCATATCGATGAGTTCATCAACAGATGATAATATCGTTTGTAATTGTTGCTTCAAACGATTAGAAAATTCAGGTGTGCAGCTACGTATGAAAAGAGCTAACCATTTGTCGCTCTGAACTCGCGAGTTATATTGGCAAAATCAACAATTTTTGCTTTTAGCAATTTTTACCTCCTAATTTACTTTGAATTAAACGTAATTTATGGTCAATAGTTTGACACTACTTCTACCACGAGGTGACAAAAGACACCTTCCAAATTTTAACTGAACATTATTCACTAAGTTCCACGTAAGTTAATCATTTCTCCACAATTAATTTTTTGACTATTCTTATAATAGTTGTTAAATTAATTCAGCGATATCATTTTCCTCCAGCTCATCCTGTACTTAAAATGACACCTTTGGTCGAAATAGGTGTACACAAAATCGCGGTAGAAATAGTGTTAAATAATCGATCGAGCTTCCAGCGAGATATAATATAAATTCTTGGTAGTGTCGATTGTTTTCATTTACGAAAATCATGTGTCCCCTCTTCCCTTTTTATTGACGGCAATCCGCAAATGGTACTTCCGTTCGGTTTCTTGCGCGTACTCGAAAGGGATCCCGCGTCGGGGCCTCGGTCCAATAAGACGCCGATAAAAAAGGTTAATGAAGGTTGAAGACGTGGTCATTGAAGTCGGCCGGGCACGAACCGTAACGTCGGGAACCTGTTTGCTCGGTTAGTGATAGCGTAACTTAACGGAACATCGAGGACGTGTGGTAGAAAATTTTCAAGTTCGCCGACGATATTCAGGCCGTTCTCTTTTCGGGGAAAGGGTGCCAAAAAACGATCCCGTCTTATTTCCCAAATGACACCACGTCGTTTCAGGTCTCACGTAATCATTTGGGAAACGTATATCATTATTGAAGTGAAATACGCGCAGAAATCATCGTTCAATAAAAAACTTGATCTCACGAGTATATCATAATCATGTACTAACTGCATTTTATAATACAGAGTGTAAACCTACAGATGGGCAATATTTTAGGAGCGTATTCTACGGGTCAAAATAAGACGAAAATGAAGAGTGCCAAAATTGCGTTCAGCCCATCATTAATTAGTTATTGGCAATTAAAAATTGTGTATTTTTTGCGTTTTTTCTGAATCAATCAATCCATCTTGGATCGATAGCTAGTTGATGCACATCGATATGTCGAGGCAGGTCCGTAGTTATGAGAAAATGTCAATTTCTGCCTAATTTTGAAAGGGTACCCCTTTACATTTTTACGATTTGTAGAAACCCTTCTTTTTCTCGGGATCCAATGTGTAGAAAATTTTAACATCTTGGGTAAATGTACTATATGGGTATAATATGTGAGCATATTTTCAACTCGATCGGAACACTTTCAATTTTTGCCCAGTTTTTATAAAAAATTGCCCACCTGAAGGTTTACACCCTGTATATACATTTTATATATATTTATATTCTGATAAGGATTGTAATTGCCGCAATCATTATGGTTATTTAATTTTTTCTGTCGCTCGATTTTTTCCTCTTAAACATTAGATTTCGAAAACGTTATCATGTTGTCATCCGGAGATAAGAGAAATCTGTCGCTAACCATGGTTTCCTTCCGTTAATTTCTTTAACAGGCAGTAAACAGTTATCAGAGGAAGGAACGAAACGGCTTGACAGAGATTGCCGATAGCATTACTTCGGTAATGAAGATAATGTCATCTAAATTTTTGAATGTATCTCGTAACTTTACATCTGCCGGTACCGGAGTTTTTATCTCCGTTACGAAACTAATATTTATTTTAAAAATATATAGATAAAGTATGAAATAATCAAAGCAGATAGATACTCAGAACATTATTGTACATAAATTTATTCTATTATCACCTATACCTTATGTATTTGTTTATTATTAATCGATGTTCCCTTTTGATTGATTACAGGTGTACAAAGGATTGGATATTATCACAGCGAAAGTAACGAAAGAAGAAAGAGCGATGGCGCCGCACCACATGCTGGACGTCGTAGATCCCTTGAATCCTAGCTTCACGGTGGTGCAATTCAGGGACATGGCCATACCCATAGTAATGCTTCCTATATTCTCCTAATTCTCCTTAACAAAAATATTCGCAATTTTTCACTATTAACGAATCCCCCTAGCTGTACTAACAAATAAATTTGCCGAGCTACATAAAGAATTAACAACAGTAAGAACTGAACGTCCTTCGGCTCACTACGAGCCGTAGCAAGTTTTTCATAAAAGTAATATCACGTGTAACTGTGACAGTTACCGTGCATAATAATTAATAACGCACAGGTGACATTTAATATTAAAATCGTTAATAGACGCTGACCCCGCTTCTGCACTTTCATGTATCTCGTAAAAATCGATTCGCCATGTCGGACCCTTCTCCAAGCCACGCTAATGACGCTTTTGAAAAAAACGAAATTGTTGCTTCGTAAACAGAATGATTTTTCGAACGAAGCCTTAACGATACCGCGAGGCCGGCCATGATACGACCGATAATTAGTCACGGCCACTCCGGTACCGTTATCCGATCGCCAGCTTCAGACCTCCCTCGAACTTCCTCTTCTTCTTTGGCCGATCTAGATCGACGATCTGCTCGCGAGAAGGAAGATGCCGATCATCGTTGGCGGCACCAATTATTACATCGAGTCGGTACTCTGGCAAATTCTGATGGACAAGAATGACGGCGAGGACGACGACTCGGTCGCATGCTCGAAGAGGATGAAAGTGGAAATGGATCGGTTCACCACGGCCAGCAGCGAGGAATTGTTCAAACAGTTGACGGAAGTCGACCCGGAAATGGCGAGGAGAGTGCATCCGAACAACAAGAGGAAGATCATCCGGTGAGTCGTTTAATTAAATATTGGAATTCCAGCTCGTCGATTTCACGCGATCCATTTCTATAAACTATTTGATTAGTTTCTATGCTTGGTTACAAAGTATTGAGTTACTGCAAAGGAGTGATTGGATAATTCGATGAGTGGTGATTTTTTAAATGTAATGTGTTGCGTGTGTCACTAAACATTTATAGGATTTAAAGAGATATATTACGCGTTGAACAGATTTAAGTATTCATGTTTTTGCACGTATCTTTATATTGAGATATTAAATATTTCATATCGCGTTTGGGGTAATATTAAATGATGCATAATAGTAGACCAGAGGATTAATGACTTTTCGATTTATCATTTGTACCAGGCTTGAAATCTATGATGATGAATGGCAGTACGAGTAGGGTAATAGAGATAGCGTTACAGTAGGTATCACGCTGTTTATCTATTTGCGCAAGCAACCGGTTAAGTATGGATAAAGATAAGTGCAATTAGTGCTCGACAAAGACCCTATAAATTTTTATGTTTAATATTTATTCAAAATAAGAATCAGTTAGAACGGAACAATTTCCATCGTATTATCTTACATTTAATTTTTAATTGTTACTATCGTGTCAAACTGGAAAAGTGTAAAACATTTTTAGCAGGTACTAGACTGATACCAGCTTGTTCTATTTTCTATGAAACTTTTGTAATTACAGTTATCCACAAATCGGTTATGGTTAGAGCGTAGCTAAAAACTTTTATGTTCTATATCTGATCTTACCTTTCGCCTATATGAAAATACTTTTATGATATAAAACCACTTCACGGTTTCCATGAACTGAAATTTTTCGCAATCAAGCAGCAAAAATTACACTATTACGCTTATTAATTCTTTTTCACACCATGTTTAACACGACATCTTAATCATCTACGCTTAGGTACTTCTCGCGGAATTTCCTATACTTATAAATCGTTTTGGGTAGCTGTACGTTCAAAGCTTACGAAACTCGTTCTCGTTCACATAATTTCTCGCCATTAACTTTTTCACTACCTTTGACTTTATTCGTGTCACATTCCATGTCTAATTGGATACTCCAATTCCGTTGATTGAATTCCAAATTCGATACAAGTTAAATATCGGATATTTAACTCAATAATTTAATTCATTTTCTCTGTCTCTATTAAATCACCAAATTCGGTCAGCGTACAAGTGCTTAATTTCATCTGTATTTTTGGCTTTTGGATTTTAATTAATCATGAGAAATTCCTTATGTAAACCCGAGGTAATTTAAATACACAGAATCATTTCGAATTTTTTATAAATTGTTATTTTTTCAACCAGAACATTTTATATTAACAATTCATTAAAAGTATGTATCTGTTTTCACTTTCTTCGACCTAATTTTGATTTTCGCCAATTCTTTATCGCAAGATAAAGTAATTACGTTAGCCTAGATAAAGATAAAGTTCGCGAACAGTTCAATTAATCATGTGATCGGTCTATCATTAATTTGTTAGACAACTTGTGATTACGTGGAGAATCCTTAATTAACCAAAATTATTTTTAGACAGATTAAATAGCTTGATAGATCATTGTTGAGAAATATTATTTCGTATAAATTGATATGAAGCTTCTCAAATTGGAATTTTCTTACATTCATTTTACCTTGTATGCTTTTACGTAACTCACACGTTTATATAATGTCCCATTCAGTTTTCTTATAAATGCATCAAATCAGTTTATGTATTGCATCACGAAAAAATGAAGATAATTACTGAATCAAATCGAACAGCACAGCAACACGCGTTGTCGTGTCAGATAAGCCGGTTGAACGATAAACGATCACCGGTGCCACGGAATCGCTGCTTCGCTGCCGCGATTTCAGTCGACCAGATTTCGATATACCCTTATCGTAGACCACGTGTGGTTCGATTGATAAATCGTAGGTAATTGAATCTCAAATATAACTCGATGGCTAACCGATACGGAAATCAAACGGTTAAGCGATGCGATAACGATCCGTGGCGCCTGATAACAATCGCCGGATACAAGCGTGAGCTGCCTCAGTGCAAACAGGGAAACAAAAGTAATGACATCTATCAAGTTGCTGGCAGTTTTTTGCGTGATATATCGAGATTAAAATTGTTGCTTTACAACAGAAAATGTAGTCGATTTTTGAATGTCGTCGATTTGACTAATTAAACGCTGTATTAAGAAATAAAGCTGGATGCAGAAATATTTTATATTTAATTGGAAACACAATTTTTAGGGCAAAAGCAATTCTCTGAACACGCGTCTAATATTTCTTGATAATAAATAGAGGAGTAGCCACTTTTAAAGTGACACTAACTCTTGTTTCGCGAGCTGAGGATCCCGATGCGAAGGCACAAAATTTAATGTTAATTTCTTTCGTTATTCGTGAACGATACCGTAAGTCAGCGTGGAATACGCGTTCTGCGTCGAATCCCGTAATAAATTACGGTAATTATGTTTTCTTAGTCGCGGCGCGATGCAAATTACCTCTGGGACTCGCGCGTTAATTGTGCGAAGCAGTTAATACCTCGCGATTTAATACCATTAAAAATTACTCGTTTCGGTGATTCATTTTCTGACACTTATCTCCTTCCCATGTCTCGCTAGTAATAAAACTGTGTACACAGACCCGGGGGAATTATTTCGAATGACTATTATTATTGCTTTACTTAGTGGATTAATTTTTATATTAAATCTGGAATTTTTCGTTCCTCCTCTATTTTTAGTGGTTCGGGCTGATGTCATTTGATACTGCCTGGAAGTTTTTGAAATATCACACTCACTCCACTTCTCTTATTAATTAAAAACAAATTTGCTTTTTTTTTGCTTTGTACATAGAGTTATGCAAGTTTAATTGTTGACTCAGTTTTTTATAATCTACAGGATTTACAAATTCAGGTGAACCTCGTATTGGCTTAACGTGTAATCATGTGATAAGGATAACGTTTCGTGGGTCTAAAAGCGTTTAGAAATTCGCTATAAATTATTCATTGCTCTTGAAATTAGCGTACGACTAATTTCGAAAGCTCGTTAATGGTTGAAGAAATTTAGGATCTACTCTATTTACTCGGAGCAAATACATGTAACAGTGTGATGTTATGTATTTAAAAAATTTACAATCAAATACTTGATTCGTTAATTAGTATCGTTAGTTCACTCATTTGCATCTTATTCTTACTTCTCAGTAAAAGGTAGCTGTCAAAAATTTATTATAGATTGTATCACCTTCAAAAACACGTTTCATCTTGATATCATTTAATGCATTTAAGTAAGAATTTTCATCTGTACTTCACGTGATCAGATCAGCTCAGTCCACTTTTGCAAATTTTAATATGTGTTCTTAAATGAAATATCTCGTTTCGGTAGCTTCTGCCCAGATTTGGCTCGCATATTACAGTTAATTGTTGATCGCGCGAAAACGGTATCAAAAACCGCAGCAACTCTCGAATCGGAAATTCGAAAGTAAATACAGGCGACAGCAGCTTTCGCAGGACAATGTGAATGCTTGTCTCTGGTCTGTGGCTGAATTTCTCGGCCACGAAACCGATCCCTCGTGCACGTTGTACAAGCGTAATTAAAACATGCTCGGCCCGGAGTCACGCAGCCAGATTATTATTATTATTATCGTTATTACTACGAATTTAAACGTCGCGTCGTAGCTCGTTGCTAAGATAAAATCTCCAAGGGAACGTCTCAACACGAATGTAATTTCCATCGGTTAGAGGAAACGCAATTACCATAATTAATCGTGTAATTTGAGTAGGGGTGGAAGGATCAGAAGCCACCTGTCAAACGATCTAACGGAGATGTGAATCTACCGGCATGTTACCGCGTGTAATAGTTTCTTCAAATAAATTAATCTACGAGATTTAATCTGTATAATTAAAACGTATTAAAATAGCCTCGATGTGAATGCAGTTTTTGTAATCATTTCAAAAAGAAAATTCCGTTGAGCCTTCAACTTGTAATTTCCGTAGATTCACTTTTTATTCTTATTAAAAGAAAAAATCCGGTGAAATGTAATGTAATTCAGTGCTCGATTTTCATTGCATCTTAAACTAGATTGACAATGGGCAATTAGGGCAGGGGAGGGTTGGTACTTACATTTCTGGATAACTGCTCCGCTTTCACAATGCGGCCACCGGCGACAGCTGCCACCGGTGGCTAATACCACCTTTTCTGTGAGACGAAGAAGAGCCCAGAGGAAATGTTTCGTTTTCCTCGAATGAAAAGAGCGCCGCGGACCCAATTTCTATAGAGAGTAGCCTAAGGTCGGGCCAAGGAGACCAGGTGTTAAGTTTTCCCTTCCTTTGTATCTTCCTCTTGTACAATTCTCGTTCGTCCCTGAGCGAGCGAAATGTATTACAGCTCTCCCGTATATCCTCTGGCCACCGGCCGGACGAATATTGTTTGTTTAATTGCCGTTTTTCGTGCCAATTCCCGGCGATGCGTAAGAAGAAAAGACCCGGGCACCTCGTTCCGCTAAAATGTGCCCGTGCAAACGCCGGGGAATCTCTTTTCATGCAAAGCTTTTCATCCACCTTCTTTTCATTCCGCACTTTGTTGCTTATACCTGCGCCTTTGTGATATTTTTGACATTTCCATTATTATGCAAATCCGCATTTCGCAGATGCGAAGTTTAAGGAACCGAAATTAAATGTAGCTTTGTATCATCTATACAATTGCAACTGCTTTCAATTTTTCTTCTTAAAAAAAAGAAATGTTAATATTGCGTCGAATTTGTTGCAATAACGGGAACAAAGTAGCATAGTTTTTATGATACAATTTATTTGAAATCCACGTGAAACGCAGTTATTTTACAGGTTACAATGGTGGGTGCAACGAAGTTAAAAGCCATTTTCAGTGCAAGCTTCGGTAAAAGAAAGCGGACAAAGGGGATGAAAAATTCATTAGAGTACTGGCCATTAAGTACTTGAGTATGATGGGGGTAAAGGTGGCAAAGGATCCCTTTCACGCGAGATAAAGCACCGGCGCGTCCTTTTTAAAGCGTTTACATAGTATCAACAAGATTTACGCTTCGGCATCAGATTGAATCTTTTCTCCAAAGAACAATTTCCCACCCTCTGTGACGAGTTTAAACGCTTTTTATTTAGATTCGGATCTTTCTGAGGTGAAACGGTCAATATTGGTACGGTTGTGAAAATAATTTAACACTTAAGGTTTTTGCATACTTGCACGTTAAGCTACTTTAAAAGTACAAACAATGGAGAACGTGCAAAGACGACGTGGATTATTTTTGTAAAGGAAACATAGTACTGTTATGCTTGCATAGAAGACTTCCATCAGATTTTTCATTCCACTTTGGCTTACATCAAGTTACATGTTCCCCATCACTACTATAAAATGACTATTGTATTTGAACAGATACAAAACGAGTACAGACGTGTACGGTGTATAGATAACTTTTGCGGGGCCGTCGTACATCTAATAACCATTTAAATCAGTATCTCTCGAGACAATGTTATCTATTTCACTGCAGGTTTATCAATTTAACCGCGTACTCATGCTATCGGTGAAAATATGTCGTGGACCGTTCCATCTGACACAGTTTGAATCATGACAGTCGAGGATAAATTGAGACAGCCACCGTGCTCTTTCTCTTGTACCAAATAGCATATCCGGTAAGACGTGCTCCTCTCTGCAATTCTCCCTTTTTAGAGAACGAACGTATGTAGTTTTCTGAATAGATAACCAGGTTTTCTGTCAGTATTATATACGGTTAGATATGATACTGATATTAAAATTAATTTCTAGATATGATAACAGGTATCAAAATTAATTTCTTGCTTATTCTTAAATTCTAAGTAACCTCAGCCTCATAATTAATCCCCGAAAAGTTAGGGTCGTCATTGATTTGACGATTTGACGATTCTGTCTTGTCAAGAGCTGTAGTAAATAGTATCTTTTGGATTCAAACTCAGTTTTATGTCAAGGGGTTAACTTTAGATTTTTATTTGTCATAATACATGACAACATACAGACATTCTGATAAAATTCATTAAGTGATTCTTCGTACATTTTGTGCAACCAGTCTTCTGTCCTTCTCTTATCACAATTATTTTCAATGAAACCAAACAGGCGACATTGGCTAGCGCGTTCACAATATGTTCTGGTGCTAACGCGCAGAGTAATAACGGCCAGCTCTGTCGATTATCTAAAAATTTATGACGCTATTATATGTATACAGCGTTTCGCGTACACGTGTACGAGCGGCTGTACGTGAGCCACGTGTGCCGGCAGGGCCGTGTCACGACTTCCTGGCGCCTCGCTTGTTCCGGAAGCGGCCGCGGGACGTTTCATCAATTTTACGCGAAACGTACGCGCGCGCCAGCCTGTACATACGAAACGCGGCGCGCTCACCGCTCTCCTCAAGGCTGTTTGTTGTCTTTAACAGTCATATTTGTTTGATACACGGCCGAGCCGCGTTGCTTTACGATTGCCACGCGGTTGATTATGTATTTAAACCTAGCGCAGGCTTTACGAGCAGTCGTAAATGATATTATGTATTGTAATAACTTCTCCGCTACGCGCCGTTCGACGCTTGGAGACGCGGAAGGAAATTGTAGGCCAACCGGATAGATCCTTAATTCGTTCCATACTTAGTATTTACCCCTGTGTTATTCTTATAAGAAATACTAGTTTAGAATATTCTCTGAATAATGTATTGGCAATTAAATTGCAGATTTTTTAAGGAATATGTATTCCCGTTTCATATTTCATCTGAGGAAATTTTTTTGAACAGGTTACGAGGGGCTGTAGCGAGATTTAATCTGACGTATCTTTGGGCATCAGGGCATCGATCTGGTTCAAACCAATTTCACTGAATCAGTGCTCGAGACAAGCCGCCTGCTCGAACGCGGCGCGTTAAATGATTTACAGCCACTCCTAAACAAATTATGTAGATCGCGATATTTGATTAGCGCAGATAGCGAGCGCGGGCTAATAATAATTGAAACCTTTTATGTACACTGTAACCCAATGGAAAGTACTTACATTGTATGTTGATAGAGTCCTCACCACGCGATACCGTTAAGCCGCCTGACACTTGAACGATCAAAACGCGATAGTCAATGGCGCGTGTAATTTGAAATTTTTCCCCCGGCGCCGGCAGGGTAGTGGAACATTTGTCTAGGATTTTTGCAACTGGCAGCTTTATGAGGAAACGGCTCGGCAATAAATCAGTGAATTTCTAATATTCCTGTAATTTATATCGATTGATCACACTGAAAAACAGTTTAAGATAATGAGACGGATGAAGATATTTACTATTGATCATTTAATCTACTTTCTCTGATCGAGTATTTCACGAGAAGAATTTTATTTAATTCTTGAACACTTAAGACGAGTTGCGTTTGTTCGAGAATCTCTATTGTGTAAGAGGCATCCAAATTGTGTTGATATTTCGAATGAATACTGCGCGTGAGACTTGTAAAAGTTTTGTTCACGTAACACGGGTTTTAAGTACAGTGGTAAAGGGAATGCCCTGTTTTTATCGCGGCCGGTGTTCCAGCATTGACCCCTCCGGCTTAATAAAGCAGCGGGTTTTCGATTCGATCAGTCTGGACACGCCCAGTGATCCTTTCACGCTTCTTTCCCAGCCCGTTCCGTTGCTCTTTTCCCTTTCTCCGGCTTTCCTTGTCTGCCACATCGTCGCTTAAACCCGTCCCCGTCTTCTGTCGCATTTTAAGCTCTCCACATACAGCGTATGTCCGGCCGGTGAAATGGGCTTCGCGCGCGTTCCGTCAGTTTCCAAAAATGACCCGACCGATTACTCGAGTCCTTCACGTGTAACGTTGTTTGACCTACTATCAAGTCAATTAAATCTATATTATTTCTTAAGCTAGTAGAGATCGAATAGGTTCCCCGGTAAGGAAAGCAACGAAGCATAGCTGTATTGGAATTGTGGAAAAATATTTGCACGATCGTTGTGTCTCAGAAGTCGGTTTACGCGGCGCTTTAAAATAATAATGCAGCAGAACGTCGATTATCCGCACGTGGATCACGTACGCGTCGATTACGTAAAGCATCGATCATGAGAAAATCGATTCCGCGATTATTGATTATACGAGCGCGTCAATTAAAATTTTTAATATATGTGGTAACGGGCAGGACGTAAGACAATGAAAATAAGTAGAATACTAACTCATACATTTCGAGATGGAGCATTTTCTTTGCGATCGAGTTCACTGTAAGACTTTGTATTCTACGATGCTTCTTCTCGTATCGCTTATTGTTAGCCCGCTGATAGGGAATGTACATTGTGCGCTAAATAGTATCCCTAGGATAGAGTATTCAGCTTCAGTTTCTCGGCCTCGCTATCGTAGAACGTGTCGTTCGCGGCCGTATTTATTTGAAAGTTTCCCATCTGCCCCGCACCAGAGCCTGACAAATGCAGATATCTTTACTGCGCATTATTTCGCACTTTACAGGACTGATAACAGCGACTTAGCGCTATAAATTCCATTCTTCTAGGAGAGGAGTGCCATGTACAAGGTGCTTCACCTAACTCGGACACCTTAAGCCTCTTTCAATTATTTATGTTTATCCTACATGAATAAATTGTTTTTACAAAGATTATGTATGATATTCGCCTGGCAGAAAATCAGCACCGAGTTAATCAGTCATTTTTATCATATCGATAAGATATGGACGATCCTATTTAAGGAAAATGTATTTGCAAAAATGATCTGCTTATCGTGATGATTGTCCCTTTATGAAATTGGCTGCTTGCTATCATCAGAAACCAGCGAGACGCTTAAGGCGGAGTTAGAGGTGGTACACCCAGTGTGCGTGAGTATAGGCGAATTTATCAGCTTTCTTATTCCGCCCTCTCCTTCCTCTCGATACCGGAGTACAATTTGACGGAGACAGTTTACGGGCGCGTACCGCGAAACCGTGTTTGGGAACTGTGATACGGGTTTCCCCATAGTTGGGAAAATGCGAACGTCGAGAGAGTGAGTTACGTTGAAAGTCCTCCCACTGTAAGAGCCGGTTCCGATTGGTTTCGCGCTGGATATTTATAGGATTTAGGCAATATATGAGTACCGGCTTTCGCTGTTTTAGCAGCTTCAGCAGCTGACTTACGGTAGTTTATGACGAGTACTTCAAGTGTAAATACATTTTCACGAATGACAACGAAAGCACTTATCTTCTGAACTGATTAAACGACTGATTTATAATTGAAGTAATTATTTAATGATTTTGTATTTTCTTGTCTGAGAAGATGTATAAAAAGATCGCTATAAATATGAATTTCGTATAGTGCGAACATGCGTCATTGCTAACGCTGCGTACTTGAGTACAAATCAGAATGCGTATGTAACACTCGGCCTTTGTGGATTCCTACGCGTCAAGTTTGTTAGTTTATTTCTCTCTGGCATCTTACCACGTCGTTAGGATCGCACGTTGCCTCGACTTTGTTGAACTAATAGGAAAAGAAAATTGGAAACCCGTACGAGATTTGTAATATTTTCTTCCTGACTCAATACGTCTTCAACTGATTATTTCTATGACTCGTGCGATTGATCCGAATTCGAGAAACATTGCAGAAGTAATTTATACACAATACCCGTATACCATATGACGTATCATTCGTTACAAACATATTTCTATTATCCCACACTAAATATATCTGTCAAGTACATGGAGGACATAAGACGCACTAAGATCATTTTGACAAATCAGACGTCCCTGGCACATTTCTGATGGCAGCTTCTATTAACTCAGTCCGTAATAAATAGACTCAGGTACTTTACACAAAATAAACTATTTGTAATTTTATTGAAGAAAATGACAGTTGCATAGGAATTTCTATTGTATTTGCAAAATTGTAATTTACATTCCGATTTTAATATTTAGTGTCGTTTTGGACATTAAATTAATCTTGTATAATATCTATACATTCCATATTTCGACAAACGCGTAAAATAAATCTGTTGTGAATTATGTATCTTCTACAATAGTTTCACAAGAACACGTCTTACGCTACTTAAATTCATTCACTTACGGTCGCCGTAATGGGGTAGCGAGTTGTTCACGACCGGCACGGTTGAAAAATCCCAATGTACGGGCGTATCGCCGCGTTCGCTTTTTTCCCCCCCGCGACGTAAGTCGTCACCGAATATTTCATCCATCGTATCGTCTGTCAATAAGTTCGAGTCCTCTCCTCAAGCGATCATGAAAAAGGAGCACGAACTGGACCGCCGCGTGGTTGGAAAGGAGAGGGGGGAGGAGGAGATCTCCGCGAGGAATAAGGAACGGGGGGATGAGACTGAGAGGATATCAGGATGTTAGAAAGGAGAACGGTGGAAGGTTGGCGAGATGAACAAAGGTCCAGACACAGAGAAAAGTAAGGAGAAATATTCCGGACGCGCTTCGCTGAGACAGGCCCTTGCAATCACTGTTTGAATCTTTGCCAACTTTTACCCCTCGGATCTTTCCGTGTCCCCTTCTATCCGGTATTCCCTCCACCGACTCCTCGTTTCTCTCTCTCTCTCTCTCTCTCTCTCTCTTTTTCGTGCGTTGTCCTGCCAGCCAGTTTTCCACCTAAACGCATGCCGATTTCGTTGGATGTAATAGGCGATTCCACTTGACGAATATACTCGTGGCCCATCCGGTCTAGACGGCATTAAGCCCCCACCGCCGCGAAATAGAAGCGATCATAAGCCCGAGAACAGGGGGTTAAGGCGGTGTGGTAACTATCTTTCTCTCTCTCTCTCTCTTTTACCCTCGCTTTCTCTCCCTTCCTCCCTGCTCTTAGCGTTTTCCCTTAAGATCGATAAGGGTGAGGTCCTGGGAAACGTTTCAGTTGTTCGACGTACTGGAACGTAATGGTCAGTGAAAGTCTGTTGGATTACAGCTTGAACTTTATTCTATTTAATTTCATAAATACCTTTAATTAATATTCTGTTCGCACCTTGATAATTTCGCAAGTAGAATAAAATTGAGGGTATTCAAACGTTATCTAATTTCAATAATTGTCTCCATTAAGTACTAGTGTTTTATTGTAGGTAGTATTTTATATTCAGTCATAACGAAGGCTAGCAGGAAACGAGGACTAGTCATAAATAATTGTATCACACCTCGTAAGCAAATTGCATTATAAACTGTTCACGATATCATTCACACCCCTTTTTGAATTTTAATAACAAGTCGCTATACAGCCTCGCGTTATTCTATAGATTACATTCAAGTATATATACTTGCATTAATTCAGTTACTTACTATATTCATTTTTTTATTCAATTCAATTCTTCAAATATACATATATTTATTTTTCAATACACACTTCACTTACTTATACTTATCCCGTTAATAAATTTAGCGATTACCCATGAATAATTTGTGTCCGCCGGCGCAACGCGTTATGCAAAAATCGTTCGGCCCGGGAATTTGTCTCGTTTCTTGTCGCTGCCCGCGAACACGAGCCAAGGAAGAAAACGCGTAACATTTTGCAATCTTTTCTATCGAACGGCAACGGTAATGATCACGCAATCTCGACAAGTCCGCGGTAACATTGCGACATATCGCGGTAGTACTTACTTTATTCGCGCCATTATTTCATTATCTGATAACACGTGACTGACTGGGCCGCCGTTCTTTTCAAATTCGTTACATACATATCAGATGAGATGGATGATCCTTCCCTTCGATTAAAGTGTACAAAAATTCCTGTTTCCCATCTGTTTTGTAAATCATTTACATTTTTGTTTTACGCTTAGGTATCTATCATACATTCATGTATTTTAATATTTTCCCGTCGTGACGGTAAACGTATAGTACGGCTAACATGACATCAACGTTGAATCATTCCTTGATGCTAATGTTTAATTACACAATGCGATGTAATTCGTGGCAATTTTCGCAATTCCGTTGCATGATAAATTGACTGGCTTAATTAATGACACTCGGTTTAAAGTTAATACGGTAGTTATCTCCTTTTATCATTGAGAATACGTTTAATGAGTTACGATATTACAAAAATGTCCATACGTAAAGAGTTAATTTATAATGCATTAATTGAAACCAGAAACGAGGTATGTAGGTGTATCACGTGCCGTTTTGACCACAAAGAAGCGTTTTTACTCCGCGCAAGGTTTCCACGTAGCGCGCGTAGCCAGGGTCAGCGGTGAAGGAACGTCATAACAGACATCCTTGAAGCCCTCGGCCTGTAACAGCTAGTACGGTAATTAACACGCGAACACGCCGCTATAACGTTACGGCTCGGGAAAAGAAAGGGAGCACGTTTCATTTTCATAATCAACCGGTTTCCCGAAGCCTCCTTGCCGCGGTCGATTCCCGACAGCTCCGAGGCATCGCACCGCCGACGAGCATTTTCGAACTGCGAACCGCGCCGGTACGCTCGCCGATAGTCAGAAATAGCCTGCCTTTTTTAACGAACGATCCTCATTTGGCATTCTGACACGCAGAGGAACGTGTCTTCCGAACAATGCGCAGTGCCGTCGTTCGTTAGAGGCTCGATTTTTCTTCCTTTTTCTTACCCTCGCGTCTGGCAAGACTCTAAGTGCATCGCAAACCAAGTCTACCCGTTGATTCAATTAGAAAATTAGTCCCGACGATACCTCAATACTGCGCGCTCTCTCACATCGCGAATGAATTTCAGCGTTTCAACGAAGTGTTGAATTAATTATACAAAAGCATCGTTGTATTCCTCTCGTTACTTATAATTGCTTCGTTCTTCATTAATTTAAGTTTTTTATTATTGATAATTTCCATGAAATAATGAGATCTGTTTATTGAAAATATTGTCACCGAAATCGGTACTTATGATTTAGCTGGGTAGAACGTATGCGCCGGTCCTCGCACCGAGCCGAGCCGAGCCGAGTTGCATCTGAGCCGGAGCCGGTTTTACAGTTAAGGTACCGGCCTTGACTCTACGAACATTGAGGAAAAGGAATGTTAACAAACGGTTTACGGCTTTCCCCGGTGCACCGCGGTTCACAGTCTTATACATCGCTCGAATATGACTACCATTAACCTCGCACCCTTCAATTTCTTTCGCGTTTCCCGTCGCCGTCCGAAGTGTAACAAGCGTGATCGAATTTCGATCGGATCAATTTTACTGCCGCTTACACGTCGATCACACGAGATGTACAATTACCCTGATTTTTTGTTTGATTTACGCATTAGATGTATTAACATCACATTTGATTCTATTTTATTTATTAACGTTCTCCTCGTTTTATACCTAATAAGTTACTTCGATTTTTATAACAATAATCCAACGGACTCTGATTTTAATCTTTATTCATTGACAGACCGTAATACAAAATCAGATTTTTATGAATGGATTTATGACTTCCGCATTATTTTACATTAATTGATTCTATATATGTGTAACAATCAGCGATCAGTGTGTCGTATAAGGTGCCGTGGTCATTTGCATCGGTACAAATCTATGCAAATTCAATTGAAAGAAATCGAACGCTACCGGCGCAGGAATATAATCGACTTTTTAAATAATGCTTATTTAGATTAAATAGCGAAATGAATTACTGAGCACGCAACGCGCGCGAGCCTCGAATGCCGGCGCTCCGGCAGCCGTTTACGTAACTATGCGCAGGGCGTGTTCCTCCTGATAAATTCCATAACGATAGGAGCGCGCGATAATTACGAATTGAAATCGTGATATCGATCGGCCTCGCGGTTACCGCGAGGTTTCGTGATTAAAAATCGTTGAGCCGGCGAAGAAGCTGGACCGTGGGATTAATCGAAACGCAGTTTTATCAGCGCGGCTTAGAAACCACGGGAATTGCGGCCGATTGCATGAAAATGTGTACGCGCGTGCAACGTTCTTCGGGGCTAAATGGGATCGGCCGATTAATTGGTTTCGGTTGGTAAAGGGTAAACTGGAGTCGAGAATGCTGCAGATTTTCTTAACCCTAATTACAATTTATTACTTTATCTAGAAATATCAGCGCATTGAATAGTAGGCAAATGTTCGGTATTATCTACTTATCTTGTACCTCGATCGAAATCGTATCATAATAGGCATTTTTTAGCTGAGATATAACAGCCGGGATTAAAATCAAACGTGGAATTAAGAGAATTCCTCGAAGGGGTATATTATGATCGCGAGTATCAGCGTGAAAGTACGCGTGTAAGTCGCTGCACGTAATATTGACTCTTTTCGAGTCCGCTTTCCACGGTATTGATAGCTCGTAAAAACGCTGTTCTCATGCCTCCCGACGTTATTCGACGTCGTGGTAACTTCGATCTGCCGAATATCGTGTTGCGATTACGGCCAACTTTGCAGAATGTGATATTTTCCGTGGAATTTCTACGTCAATCGCATCTTAATTCACGAAACCATAGTGGAAAATTTCGTTCCTGTGTAATCTTGACTTATTTGTCCCTTATTATGAATGACAATTATTATTTTAATTCGATCAAACTCTGGTCATTGTTGGTGGATGCTGATCGATTTCCTTGAAATGTTCAATGAATTCTTTCATCCGTATTTTAATTATCATCTGGAAAAAGCTTATATGTATACACTATAGATATGCAAACTGAGTACATTTTCATAATACTTTAATAAAACATGTAATTTTTAAATCCGTATTTTATTAAAAAATATCCAGTTGCATAAACGGTGCGTTCTAATCGTTAGCATTTACATACATAATGTTTTATTCACAATGTGTAAAGATTTGCTCTGTGATTAACATTTTCCCAGCACTCTAAATAATCCTTAATTGATTTTTTGTATTTACAGAAAAACGGATATATGTATACATAGACTCTCTGTCCTTCGTTCTAGGTTTGCCGCGAGGAAAAAAAAATTTCAACAGAAGTTGTAATTTGTTTGTCATTCTGTAAAGTAAATTAAATTAATGTATCGAACGCGAGCAACCAATAATCCATCTTCGATCGCAAATACCTTTATATGGTATAATCCGATGAATTACTTTTCTGCAAACTACATAATTGTCTTAAAAGAGATGTATTGCGTATTTCACGGTCGCGTTGCAGGCACGTGTGATTCGTGATCACGTGTAACTTTTACGTTAGTCACAGTTACAACAGTACGTGAAATCATGAAATGACGATTAACCATAGAAAAATAGGAGTATATTTCAATATTACTCTCCCATGCCATCCGTGAACCATCCGAAAGTACATATAGCATTAAAATAGTATTGAACATTGCAGAGAAACTGTTTGACGTTCCGTTTCGAAATCCTTACACGCTCGTAAGGTCTTTTTTTTCGAAAACTCGTTCGCATCGCTTCTCTGTCGGTTTTTCTCGCCTGAACTCGTTCTACCGCGCGCTAAACACTTGTGCCTACAACGTTACATAGGCCTGTCCCGGCTGGAAGCTAAACTCGACCCGATAGAGAATAATGGAACGAACGGGGAGATGGCATACAGGTGAAGCACCGAACCGGGCTTTTATTAGGAGGCGAAGACTAAATATGAACAAGTGTTTAGTGTTTATCCATCTATCGTGGCTCAGCTATTAGTTTGCTTAAGCAGCCACGAGTATCACAATGTTTATCGAATGAGGAGCACGCTCATCAATATTATATGGTTTGCAACAGGTGCTTTTCAATTTTGCCTGTAGAATTAATACATCCTTTTATCATTTAGCACTGTGCAGAAGAAATGGGAATAAGAAGTCAATTTTCGGTGTATTTTGTATCCCAGTTATCAAATACGAAAATGTATGATTTATTAGGAATTATTTTCATTGAATTATTGATTTCAAAATTATTTAATTGCAACACGTGAACTTCTAGTAGGAAACTTTTATCAGAGGATATAAAAGACAGTTTACAGTTCCTTTTTTTTAGATGTTATCAATAGGAAACAGGCGCAGGGATATCTTCAAGCGTAGTTTACGGCGCATCCATAAAAAATGTGTTTTTACGATAGTACATTTCGGCACGCGGAAGGGGTTGGAATTTTACGGTGTTTGATTTTGGATTCCGTGTCTTTGTGCGTTACGTACAAACGTACGTTTTCGTCCTTTGATCTCAATTTACACGCGAATTCCTCGACGATTGTAGACTATACAAATCGGTTACGAAACGGGAACTGTTCTTTAAATTAGACTGTAGGACTGACACCCTAGGACTGACAATAACGGACAGGATCCCAGCATAGTTGATGCATGATACAAAAAATAATACGTAGATAATGTTTCTGAATTTTCTATGATTGACTATATACTTGCATTGCATTTGTATTTCGTATAATTTACTAAAGACGTACTGCACATTATATGAACACATATTTGAGACACAGTTACAATGTCAGTATTGAATTAAAAAATCGATAAAACCTTATCATCAGGCTGATAATAATCGACAGAATAATCCGAGCATAATTGATGCATGGAACGGAAAAAATGTGCAGATAATGTCTCTGAATTTTCTGTACTTGAATACATTTCATTTATACATTTCATATAGACATGTGTCGAATAGCAATTGAACATATCGCGTGGAACTCAAGGTACAACTACAATGTCCCCGAGGAATTAAAAGCGTTACAAGCTTATTATTAATGAGCCGGAGTGCAAGCTCTTTCGGCGCGAGTAGCCGTCATAAATCATCGCCGATGGAAATACTTAGAGGAAAAGACAAGAGTGCGGGAACGGAACGGCGGAAGCGTGGTTAAACGGCGCGGCGCGCGGCTATTATTGGAGCGCGGGTGGAATTACGTTACCCTTGTCTTTTATTAGCCCCGGCCGCGGGTTTCCTTTCTTCCTAAACTCGAGGCTTCTGCTCCCGCGGGATGACTAACGCCCCGTCCCGTTTCCCCGCGTTTCGCGACGCCTAGCTGGCGCGTGGCCAGAACCGTTTTCCTCGCGGAGCGGATAGATTTTACACGCGGAGCCCACACCCCTGCGTCTACTTCCCGTCTTGGCACAACCTTGGCCAAGCCAGGTACCTCCTGTCATTGCCACGTGGAGAGACAACCACTCTCTTAGGGGATCGCTGGACGTCTTCCTCCGCGGCTTCTGATAAGAGATAAGGATAGAAATGAGATTGAATTTCTCTCGAGAGTTGTACGTACGCCTCTGTTAATGCCTTGAATCTTTTACCAGTGAAATCGAATTATCCAGTTTCGTAGTATTTCACTCTCCCCGAAACATTAAAAGGAATTATTTAAACGTAAGTTGAATAAAAGAATTTAATGGATTGTTCTTTTTTTGTCGCGTTCGAGCAAGATGCTTGAACGAGTTACGTTGTGGTGGTAAAATCTATTTCAGTGACTGTTTCGCGGCACGGGCTAGAGTTCAGAGGTGAAATCGATTTGATGAATTTGTGACGTAAGCTGATTGTCGTTGACGTAAATGTCGGGGTGGAAAAAATGTTGGTATCATCGTTCGTTCGAATTGGATCTGTCTAGTCTTTACTTGCCTCGAATTGTAGTAACAGGGCAATGATCTGAAATTTTATTTTCAATCGGGAATCAAATTTTCGCGAAGTATTAATTTATTATTTTAATTAAGAAATTATTCTTGCGCACCTCACAGTCGAAGAAACATTTTACCTCCCAGGAGGATCTAGTATCAGACGGTATTAAATAGAAAATTACATTCTGTACGCCGAACAATAAATACTCGTAACGGATTACACGTTGTAAACCCGCGGTTCCATGTAACCAGATTCGATCGCTAATTGCCTCGATAATTTATGCGATTTATTTCCACGGTTATTATTAATGCCATATTGCCGTTGTCCTCGCTCGTTCTCTCTAATGCCGGATTTATTATAGCGAACGAGCGAGCGTTTCGTTTTTAACGAAAACACGAGTTGAAAGTGGCCTTTAGCCGCGGCTGCACAGAGCTGAGATTGGGTCTAAGTAAAATTCTAATCTCGCATTATCTGCACACGTTCCCGTTTGCATATTTCGCCGCGGTATATGCAGGTACACTCCCGTACAGAAATCCTCCAACAATTCTCTACGCGAAATTCAATTTTCCTATTGTGCTTAAAATTAAAAGTCGTTTCGTTTAATCATGCTGATGAAAATTACGAATCGTAATTTCTGTATTTCAATTGTTCCTCGTAATTTCGATATCACTCCTAATAATTCATTTGAAAATAGTCCACTTAACGGGTATTATTTTATTATTCAGATTTACTATCCACATTATTGACCTGATATAAGAAAGGGCTGACTAACCTGACAATGTAAAGTTAAAGATTGTACCTGTATGTTACTTTATACCTATGCCACTGTGCTTCATATCATCTTGTTCTTTCATCATTTTATGAACCGTTTCAATACTTGTGAGCGGATGTGTACCTGCGCAGGGGAAAGTTCGACGTAACGAATCACCGGGCAAATTGAACGAGTGCGCTCTCCCTGAACTGTTCCTCGATGAATTTACACCGACATTATCTCTACCAATGCCTGTTCCCTTTATGCTTTTTCCCGTATCCAGATTTTTCCTTTACGTATAAACCTCGCGAGCGTTTGTTGGCGGAACACGGGTTTTACGGGTCAGATGCGGAATTCTATCCCGTTAATAGCAGTTGGCCAAGTGCTCACGAAAGATTCAACCCTTTGTTTGAGTTTGAAATTGAACCGAGAATATCGGGCTCTTCGATCAAAGAATCTATTAAAACTCGATTTACTTTACGTAATTTTTATTCGCAGATGTATGCGTGATATAACAGTTTGAATCGAGCCTGTAGAGTTGAAATTACGCAATTTGCGAATAAACTGGTGCATTTCGTCATTTCATCGTTGTAACCGCATACAACTTAGTCGCGAAGCGAACCTTATCGTACTCGTCTAATTTTGATTTATTAACGCACCTGATACCTGATACGCTGTCAAGTAAAACAATAATATCGAAAATTGCCTTCGGTTTTACCTAAACTATTATGAAGCTTCCCTTATCTGTTTTTCTTCACCGACTACTACAATATTTCATGCTGTACGTTTTGCATTCGCTATTCCTTCTTATCGTACATTATCTCCGCAGATGGTGAGAGAATAATTATTCATAGTAATTGTTAATTAGCCAACTTTGCCGCTTATCTATGTGCATTGTGACAAGGTATAAGAAATGGAATAACGCGATAAGCTTGAGAAACGCTCGAATTTATGTTGTCGGCGTGCGTATAAGTTTTCCTCTTAAAGAAATAAACTCCGGAAAAAATGGGAAGAGAATGGCACATGTGCAATTTGGGTTCGCGTCAGGAAATTGTAAATCATTCCATATACGGTTTATCTATCTCGCCACATGTAATCCGTTGCCATTTTTCATTTCGCGTATGGTACCTCATAACGAAAGGCAAACGCAATTGCTAGCGAGGAATGGTAAATTTATTGTTAGATAAAAAGATAATAATTGGATTTTTAATTAACGTTTTAATCAATTTAAAAAAAAAATTTATAATGCTGCTAGAGATCAAGGCGTCGTATACTAAAAACTATAAATGATTGTGTAACGATTTCAGACAACGGAACCTAGAGGGGAAGAATAAGATAATTGAGCAAGAAAGAACGAAAAGGCAGAGATAAAGAAGCCAGAGATCCAAATATCATAGGATAGGGGTCAAAAACGAGCGCGAGATAACGCTCTGATATCGCGTGATATCTGTTGCCAGTTTCATAAGACAGTAGCCCGTTTAATTATCGGGTCGATGACACGGTTTTCACATGACAGATTTTCTATCTACATTTTGACATCTGACTGTTTGTTTGACTGATGAACCGCATAGTTTTTATTACGTTAATTATGTCTGACTATATTTTATTTCTATAAAATTGTATAATCATATTGACATTAGTGTCGCTGTTTTTATTTGTATTTTTTCATACGCTCGAAGATAACAGTAATACATAATGAATTACTTTTTTCATTATTACTTGGTCGAAACCTTGAACGGAAATTCTGAGAGAAGTTAAAATCGCTGCGCTACTGGCTTTGACCCAGTGATCGCCGTTTGATGATCGTTAAATTAATTATCGGGTTACCCCGCCGGATGTTTAGACGGTAAAATCTTGTAGCCGGTGTAATGTGTAAATTCCCGAAATAAGCGCAGCTACGAAGCTAGTTCAATTCTACGAATGTTCGTAGGAATGTGGCCGCGTCGACGAAAATGCTCGATCAAGAACTGGGTGAACAGTGTTGGAAATTTACGAATAAACAGTAACGCGTATGCATTTGTAACTAGGTTCCTGAAACAAAGTAAATCATCGGTGCTATTCTATTTAAATTGAATTTAAACAAATTGTCGATTGTGTTGCACTTGAATTGAGACATCTAGCCCCGCTTGTCCCACAGTCAAGTGCAATTTTGTAGTTCCGTTGCATCATAATTGCATACGCATTGCACAATAAATTACGTCGTTTTTATATTAGCATTGCAAAATAATGCAACAATGCAATTTCATAATTGTATGACGTATGATAATTTGTATTTGAAAAATGAATGAAAAATGAACTTCCGGGGTATTCTCCGTTTATATGTGGAACTAGGTGTAAAGGTAATGCGTAATGTTCCAAGAAGATTGGACTGCGACTCATTGTCGACTCAAAATCTCTGCGAAACTGCTGAAATGTATAATGCATTTATGCAAAACGGTTTGGCCATTGTAGCCACACCATGTTTGTTTAAAAGCGAAAATATTAGACGGAATACGAAAGTTGATAAAATCAATACATATGCAAGTGCAAATATTGAAATAACAATTTCTAGTTTTTTATCACAGTGGCCATTATTTCACCTGCTGTTCTAATCTATCTAACAATTTATTTTAAGCAATCCAATTTTAATTAATTATGTAGATAATGAAGATTGATTTCACAGATTATAAAAAGATAGATTTTTAATTATAAAAAACAGATTTTGCATGCATGACACGTAATTGACATAAAATTCTTGATTTATTTTTTCAATGCCCAGTAAACATGAATATATTGGCTTTTGTCTCGAGAACTATGCAGTTACATAATTTTGGACCGCATGCTTAATTAAGGGTCGACAGGGATATTCGGTGGCGCATGGGCCACGCGCGTTCCGATGTCACCGCGATATCGTTTTCGGTTCGTATCTCGATGCTCCGATCGGGGTAAACCGCAGTCGATGAGGAAGAACCGCGGGTAGGATACTTTCGAAAAAAGGAAGAAAAGAATTCCGATCCCCCGTCTACGTTTCTCCATCGCCGGATTCCTTCGCTGCGATCGGATTTCGTTAACCGTTGCAGAATCGCCGCGAGGTTACATAAATGATAAATGCGTTTCGGTCTTTACACGCTGTGTATCTAACTTGCCTTGTGTATCGTACCGAGCCGCTCTATTGTCACTATTTTTAAAACTGATTACTTCGAATTCAGAATAGAAGGTCGCAGCTTTTCGAGAATACGACTTTACTAGAAACGAATATACGAATAAAACGAATTAATTTTTGATTAGCTTAATAATTGGGTATAATGTTAGTCGGTAGTGCATCAATCACAATTAATCTGTTATTGCGTAGACCAGCAGCGTTAATTGATAAAATGAATATTAACATTTCGAATTAAATAACAATTGGTATTTACTTTGTCGTTCAGGTCCTTGGAAGTGTTTAAGCAGCACGGCGTGAAGCACTCGGAACTGTTGAGAATCCAGCGAGCAGCGGGTGGTTCCGGGTTGGGTGGTCCTCTGAGGCATCGCAACTCCATCCTTTTATGGCTTCGCTGCGACACGGTAAGTGAACTCATGAACCATATCATTCTCTTTGTTCATTGCTTCGAAGAATGATGTCCTGGAATCACTTGTAACTCATTCAGTCAGGTTTCATACATATTTTATTCAACGAGAGAATGAGATTTCGTTTATTATTGCCTTTTCATTAGATTCAATTGGTATAGGTTTCTAATCATATGAAACTGAAGAATTACAAAATATTTATATTAACTAATTTAAATACCTGGGAACTTTTGGACTTATGTATAAATGAAAGAACATGTTCTTGCAACATCATTGAAGTTCCTGGATAAACGATAATCTTTATCTCACAGTACTTCACTGTAGGGTTAATCGTTTTCTTGGACACACCAAAGCAATCTTTAAACACGTTATCTATGACATTCCGCGTTTCGAACGGAGATATCAATTTTCAGATATTTCTCCTTCTTTACGTTTGAATCTGCGTCACTGATTCTCCTGTTTCTTCTTCTAATCTTTTTAATACATTCTAATGCGCTATTAATCTCGCCTATCGAGCGAACATGAAAACATCTCCAGTCTTTATCGTTTGATAAAATTGGTTCGCCATTGAGGTAAATCTCGATTATGTGAAAACTGGTCGCGGTTACATAATCTCCCAGCGGCGAGTGTAACGGGGTTAAAATTTGCAGAATTCATTGACACAAATAGCTGAACGCTAGAAACCGTATTTCAGATACCGCGGCGTGGGTACACTACCGTTCATAACTATGCGCACAGGTAATAAAGCGGTATGACTAAATAAGATGAATTGGGTGAAAGTGAACTAAATTTTGATTGCGATATACGAGACAGTAAATAATGATCGGATACAGAGGTATTTTAACTATCTTACATGATTAAAAATTGTTCACACGTTCGAATCGTTTAATTCAGTTGTTAAGAATTTTTCATTTTACATCTCGCTCGGGAGACTGTATCAACGTTCTAAGAGACGTATTATCTTTGTGGAAGGCAATAAACGTTCTTGTGAACAGCAGTGCACAACGATTTTGAAATCGGAAGTCGATCCGTCGGCCTTGCGTACTGCAATCGTGGCACAGGCACACAGGTAGATAGACAGGTATTCGTTCGAGAATTTCTTCTGGCCGGCTAGCTGGAGTGAGGGATACTGGGGCAAATCTAGGAACTTTCCCCGAAGGGGTCGTTGAGTAACGAACACAGGCACACTCACACCTGTATACTTATATAGGTGAAAAATTGAGTAATGATCGTTCCGCTCTTGTTTCTTCAGCTCCCGTGCTAACGTTGCCAGCCACGAAACAATTTCTCGGCAATTGAACAGTTTTGTCAGTTCACCTTCTACCAAAGGAAAGTAGCAAAATCATACATCACATAGTCTTCAATTTTTATCCAATTAGTTCAATATTTTCGGTTAAAATATTCAACCTGTTAGGTAACTTTTGTTAGCAAGGATTAAAAAAAAATTACCTTCGCTTCGTACTTTGCTCTAGTTTCTCTTTTTCCCCTCGTATCATTATCAATATACGTGTGCACATGCTCGACGATTTTATGTTTCATAAAATTTTATCAACTTTTACGTTTGAACTATTTAGATATCTGTTTAGAGATCCGCGATTTTCGTACAGCGATAAAAGAATAGTGATCGTTATTGCATATATCGCGGATAGTGTTTATCCACTGAATTCCTGATCTACTGATAGTCTATCGTTCCGTATCAACGACGGATAATTTACTCGCACGAAATCAGAATTGGAATTCTTCGAAATTAATACTCTTCACTCGGTTCTATCGATTCTGTAAAAGCAGAACACTTTCATCGGTCAGTTTCGGTCTGAAATTACCTGTCTGTATAATACTTTCGTCGAAAGAGATACGCGGCTCGTTAAGTAACGGCGCTCGTCTACGGATCGCTGGCTGCTGCGTTTCGCGAGCAGTTCCATAGAATGTCGGATTTTTCTTTACTCGCGATCCACTGATCTCCCTTACACGAGGTACACGTGTATTTAGCCATTCGCACACACGTTACAGGGATTGGCGAAACGGATTACTCGATTTTCCCGTTAGTAGCCTGCGGTTCTGAATCTGACCGGATCCTTTCATTTAATCGTCGCCTTGAAATTTTCAGTTTGTCACTCCTGATTGACGGGATAAGTAGCGACTGGACATATGGGTAAAATTATGAAAGTGGTCAAAGTATACAGGATATTATATGACAGATTATAGGTCAGATCGGCTTGTAGTGTATTAATATATCATATTCTTAAAATATCGATCATGTAATAATCATATAGAGCGCGTTGCGCGTTTAGAGAATTATTACTTTGAGAAATTCCTGAGGCTACACTCGTATTCATTTCCACGGAAGTGTAAAGACACGGATGTAATCCATGTATTATACAAATGTATGTACTCGCGTGTAACGCGGTGTAAATATAGCCGTGTGGAAACGTCGATGGAAATAGTATTCACGTATTTTATAGTCCGCGTTGCTCGGTTCACGGAAACGACAATCGATTGCGCTCGCTCTTGAATTTATGTCAGTGGACCGGCGACCACCGAAAGAGAAGTCGCTCGGAAATGCGAAGGGAGAGTTTCACCTAAACCGCAAACAAATTTATCGCATCCTCGTCTCGCGCTAAACAGACAGGATAGAAGATCTCAGTGTCTTCGGACTTCGGGCTAGGGAATTCGAAAAATCAATAAGATCATTTATTTTCAGAGTAAACATGTTTTACTCAGTTTCCTGAATCTAATACCTCCCAGTATTGATTACAATACCTTTTTTTCTTCAGTTTAGAGTTATTCTCCGTTTAGATGTCTGTTAGAAATTGTTTAAACAAAAGTGACTGATGAGGTTAGTAACGTATTGGCCAGCTTCTCCCGGTAGAAATATTTTCCTTTGTGAGCCGAGATTGATGGCCTATTTCGATTAGAAGGGTTAAGGGAAACGTATATCAGCCCGTGTGACGTTAATAGTTCATGTAATTGATTAGCCAAGTTCGCTAATAAATTTTTTTTCTTCGTACACACGAGAATCGAAAGAAGTTAGTTTAGCTGGGAATTTATGATAAAAGACAATCAAATGAACGCGTGAAATACATTATATTATATTAATATGGTTTTATCAACCCTTTGCACTCGGTTTAATTTTTAGTGTGGCTTCATACTGTCACCTCCAGCATAACATACGGGGTACAAAGTGTTAATTTATATAACCAAATGGAAACAGGCTGAAACAAATGATCATACATTTTTCCTAGACGTAAAATATGACACAGCAGTTGAACCTCAGAGTCTTTATTTTTACCAAGACGAAATACTGGGCATTATTTGTATCGGAAAGAATTAAGCATGACAATTTTATTGTCCGGAACAGCAGCAGCCTTGGGTAAAATTTAAAATATGTGCCAATTGTCTGCGCGTTTTATTTAAAGAAAAAGTTTTCAGGGTCGGGGAAGAAATATGGTGTTTTATTTTGGATATAAATTCCTGATAGAAAGCGACGATCGTATCGGCTCGCACTGTAAATCGCGGAAGCAATTTGTCGATGTGGAACAAGAGGGAAACGGGTCGGATTAAAATAAAAGCCTGACTAACGTCCACCCACGCTGATGATGTTCTAGCTTAGAATCTTGGCACGGGATTGCAGGGAACTAGACTTGGCCCGCGGTTCAATTCCCCCTCAATATTTTCTACGCAAAGGATGGTGCGAATTCTCAAATCCGATTAAATCATATTTCCATTCGTCGATTGATACAATTAAATACATTGCTAGTTTATATAATTTCTTTTAAGACGTTTTATTAAACCGAGTAGTATAAGATTTCAATGTACAATTCACAGAAATTTACACATTTTTTTTTACTAATTCCTACAAATTGATTTACACATTTTTTACTCACAGAAATTTTCTAACACTCAAATGTACTGACTGCACAAATTGTTCGTTATTGTTTGTAAATCGAAGGAAACTATTTCAAGGAAAAACTAATCTTATCATTCTACTGGGATCGTCGTTAGTGTCAATATCTCGTTCACGCGTTTCGGTATACGCATAATCGTCTATCCGCATAGTTATCAACGTTAATCCCGCGTGATTAAAGTTGTTGCACTGTTCTTAAAATCATGGGATATTTTTTTCCTTTATACGTGCACATAGCTCTTTCGTTGTTGGCCCGTGTGCAAGTTCACGGCCGCGTTGTAACTGGGTGTAAATATTTCCTGTATAACACACGCAGTTACACTCACCGAATGCAGTTATTGATCGAAAAATCGATCAGCAGCTTGAATGAAACGTAGGAATTCGATGCTCATTCAGAAATTTCACAATAACAGCTTGGATATCTACTTACGAGACATTTGAATGTGTCAAGTTCTTGGAACGAAAATGAATCGCCGTAACAATTAATTCCATCATCATCAATTATTATACAAATAGTTATATACATATAATACATTTTAGGATTTTCATCAGATTTTTGAATCAGTACAATGTGTTACAATTTTATAAGAAGCTTTATAATATAAAATTATGATCATGTAATAAAATGCCATAGGAAGCAACAACACAGAGCTTCCTTAATAAATATTCTTCTTTCAGATACAAAGAAAAAATCTAATGTATATAAAATCCTTATTATACTTCAAGAAATTCACAAAATATATGCGGAAAAATTTTCGTATTGCAAAGGACGGATAAAATTGATTTTTAATTAAGTGATTTAAATCATGAAAAATGGTTGGAATCAGAAAAGAAGCGGAGTTGAGAAACTCTGCGCATTTTTCCGTCAGTCGATATTACGATTCGTATGTGGCATCGTAATGCCCGCGGATTGTTACCGTAATACAAGGCTCGCAACGGGTAGGTAGGAGTGCAATGGAGTTCCGACTCCACTTTCTCGTCTTCCCTACTTTCCTGCCGCGTTACGCTCACCTAGCCGCACAATGAGCGACGTGTTTTTACGCGCGCCTGCGTCGGTCTGCGTGCTGGCTGCACGTACACGCGGATTTTACGTGCAGCGTACTACGGTACATACGGGAATGAATGTACGCGAGCGTACGTAGTAGTAGTAAGCCGCGTGCGTCGCGTTATTTTTATGAATGACTTGCCCCGAGACGCGGCGGCGTAATCCAACGTGCAACCACGCTCTCAGGGACGTACGATAATTTGCGCCCATTCAATAGCCTGACAATATCCCATTTTCCCTTTGTCCCGAGTAACCATTCTTCGCCCTGAATTAAATCAATTCGCGTCTCCTGCTTTTGAATTCGATTAATTAAAAAATTTTATTGAGAATTGACAGATACGATTAATTATACATACTTAACTCTTTCGCTCCGAACGACGGATATATCCGTCTTCTACATGAAAATTCGTAGAGTCGATCGCCGGATATATCCGACATACTTTAATATAAATAAATTAATATAAATAATTACGATAATAATATAAAGATAACAATTATTATATATAAACATAATAAGAATAATATAATAAATTCAAGCAAATAATATTAATATAAATTAATATATATTTTAATCTACATACATCACTTTCGTCCGGAGGTCCCATTCAAGAGTATCGCTACGGCGGACCGAACTGCCGTAGCGAAGGAGTTAAAGTGTAATCGTTGATTTTACGCAAGAAATGAAATTGGTCGGTGGTCGCCGATTGATCGATCCAACGGAATTCGAGGACAATATCGAGTTTCGCGCATTCTCGTTGGTCTCACGACGAGTCCCCCCGTGTGTTTGCCCGTTTGCAGAGATTGCAACGCGAGTCATGGTACGGCACGTATTTACACGGGAGCTCCGGTTTATCGTGGTTCGGCTCCCTTGCAAAAGTGTCGGGCGCAAAAATGTGCCCGATAATTCCGCGTTTTCTGAGAATCCTACGGTTGTCCGTAAGTTACACGTGCTCGTATTAACATCCGACTCGCCGCGATATCGAATTAACCATCTTATCTTAATTATCGATGGTAATAGTATCGAGCAGAATTCATTTTTCTATTAAGTCTGTTAACTCTGATAACAGAGTTGGTTCTCGAGGTTTAAAAATTTATATCGATGTTTGCCGAACGTGACCGCATCTTTACACATTAATTAAGTTATTTTTTGCATTTCCTTTATCGGCTCGAGTAAGCTACAAGGGCAGTACTTCATATTCTACTTGATAACGCGAAATTGAAATTCACGTTTCAGATATGACGTTTTGTGATATGAGAATCATAACTTATATTGTTTATCATGGAAATTTATACGTTAGACTTTGTCCGCTTAATTTATTCCGGAATTTATGCGAAGACGTATATTTAATAGATTCTCCGATGAAAGTGATACCCGAGAAATGCTCGAGGATTTGCTGCTGAAACGTATGGGGCGCTCGGTTGCGCACGGTGTTGCACATTTTTGCAAACAATTATTGTTTTGATAAACGCCCTGCGGGTTTGCAATAAATAGTCTCGTAATACCTGTTCATTGCGCTTAATAGCTCGGAGTCGTCCATAAATTGTTGCAACAAAATTGACCATTTACTTCCTGTCCGGTTAAACATATGTGTGCGCAATTTTTACGGCGAACAAAATTGCAGTAATAACGAGGAATATAATTAACTTTAATGGCAGCTGGAGTTTTTAATAAGCGTATCGGCCGGGTGCATCTCTTGAATTTTTTTAACGCCATTATCATGAAATCGTTCTGATTAATTCGAAACTGTAATTCGAAAATAAAAATAAAAATACAAATTTAAAATGTCCATTAATTTCATAAAATTAGGAGTGAATCGATTAGCGAATGAATATTGTCGAATAATGTCGATTTAGAATGAATATTGTATTGTCGCGAGGGGCAATCGTTATTCGTGACAGCGTAGCCTGCGCCATGATAAAAGAAAGAGACGGTAAGAAAGCACGTTTCGGCAAAAGCAGACGTCGTTTTGATATTCGTGGCCTCGCTTTCAGGAAGGTGCGCGTTAAAAGCTATCGCGAATGCATTATCGCGAGAAGCGCGGTGAATCTTACTCGTAAAGAGGGGGGGGG
>SHCU01000002.1:1189302-1215310 GCA_004307685.1 Ceratina australensis
GGGGGGGGGAAGAGGACGCCGCTTCCTGTTAATACGCGCGTAGTAGGTATCGCTGAGAGAAATGGCTGGGAAAAGGGTCATCGGATGGCCCTGAGTTCGGGGTCACCCGTCTCGGAGGATGTCTGGACGTTAATTAAAATGTGCCGCGCATCTGGCGATGCCACGCCGGCTTCGACCGCTGCCTCTTTCTCCCTCGTCTTTTTCTTTTCCTCCTCCTCCTTCGTGTCTATAGTTGGTTGAGGGAATATAACGAGGCTGCAAATCAGCAGGTTGTAAACTGTAGAAGCTGTCAGACACTTGTAAGATTTCAGCAATATGATTATCGCATTAGGTTTTCAGTGATATCTTTAATGGTGTAATTGAGCCATTTCAGACAAATTTAAGTGTGCAAGATTTAATTACGGCGTCCGTTTATTTCTGTAAAAAATGATCTCCAAGGTATACATGACCGAACCAACCAATGCTGAACCAATCAAATTGATTTCAAACTTTTATACAACCAACTTTCAGGAAATATTGATTCTTTTTTCATATTTATGATAAAAAGTGGTAGACACGTTATTGGTAAATAATGACATAAAATGAATGATCACATTTTATAATTTGACAGAAGAATAAATAAAAGAGTCAGGAATTGTGGTATCAGAAAGTCTAGTGTTTTCCTTTCCTCTGTGCCAACAAGACTTCGTCCATCGCGTTCCCTTCAGTTTCCCGCCGTTTTCCTTTCTCTGACCTGACGGCAGACGCTGTTTGCTCGGCTCGTCTCGTCTCGTCCCTTCGTGACGGACGCTCTTCTTCTGCTCGGGCATCGCACGCAACGAGAATCGCAACTTAGCCACGAAGCGGACGGCCACTTGGACGACAGCTGCCGTTTCGTGCACGCGTACTTACTCACTCATTCGCTTACTTTACTTGTACACTCAAGTTCCTGGGACACATACCGAGGATGTGTCGTCATTTCCTGCGAACACCACGGGTCCGGGGGGGTTTCGACTTATGTATGTATGTATTTTTGCCCGCGAACGCCTCTTGCGATTGTTGACTGCGTATACCCTCGGCCGCAAGCGCTGAGACAGTTTAATAGCCGTAACTGGTGCGATATATTAATATTAAGTTGAACGTCGCATTTCGAAGGAGTCTTTGCTCTGCTGGATCTCAACAATAATTGTGCAAACAATTTAATATTTTAAATGATTTTAATATATTCAACAGGTGATTTGAAATACCCAAGTATTAGTTTTAATTAATCAGATTTTTAATGATATTATTCAGATGTTTTCGTAAAAAATTTCATATAGAATTATTATTTAAAAAAAGATATTAATAATTGGAATTAATGTAAAAAATTATAAAGTGGAAGAGGGATATGATCTCTGTTATTTGATGCACTGTTTGCAAGAGAACGTAGCAGGTTGTTGGGGTTCGTGGTTGGCGAACAGGTTATTCGGCTCTGTTTAAATGGAGAGCGCGTGGATGAGGTGGTGGTTGGGCCTGGCTTGGGTGCGCTGCAGGTACTATACATATACGCGAAGGACTAATGGTGCAGCAAAGTGTAGGCTTTCTTTTATACATGAAGAGAATATTTTGTCATCTATATATACTTACTGATCAAATGGAACTAAATATATGCAAATGTGACGTAGCACGTGATTTACCCATTGACGTATTCATTGCATGTTTATTTTATTTGATGCAGATCTTTATTACTTTAATTAAAAATGTAGACTGGATTTTATCGGTAGAAAATGAAATCTCCGATGCCTCCGGGACACGCGATTGCCACCTGTCGCCACGGTGAACTCTCTGCCTGTGTAAGCCGTTCGCTCGCTACTGGCGATACGCGAGGAGGATACGTTGTCACTTCCTGCCGGCGACGTCACGCCCTCGCAAACTACCGGTTTTATTTTAGCGACACCGGGTATTATTTGTCGCACCGCGTCGCGTCGCGCCGGTACACGTGAGCGAGGCACTCTACACCACTCACAAAGTGGCGGCTAATATGGCCCGCCTAAGTGCTCGGCGCTCGCTCATTCAGAAAATACTCGTCGCTCCTGTTCCGCGCTAAATCGCTTGAACCATCAAGTCTCAAACGATCCGTTGAAGCGTTTTATTCCCAAATTTTAATCGCTTCACTTTCTCAGTTTTTTGTGAATAATTCATTACATTAGATTCTTTCGTAAAATGAAATTAAATATTAAAATAGAAATTTGTTTTAAAACTCCATGAGTTTTAATAAAAATACTTGAATACCTCTGAACGTAATTATGTCGGTATTACGTCTTTCATTTTATTCGAATGGACACGGTTAAACTGGAGATGCTTCTCATCACGGCAGAGAATTTATTTCCCTCGTCCACGTGTGCCATTACGCGACCATATCGTTTCTTTTTTTTTTTTATTCGACCGTGCCGCTTTTCACGGCCAGGGGAAAAATACATTTCGCCGGATCGTTTATCCGCGCGCGCGAATATTTCATTGGACACGAGCCGCTTTTCGATGCGGCTTTCTTTCTTAACGACGTCGACGCAACCTCGTAAATATTCCCAGCGAAATATATTAAACTCGCTTCCTTCATCGCTGGTAGCTCGTTTTACGAAAGCGCGCGTCGCCGCTGGGTCTGAGTAACAGCGCGTATTTTTGCAATTGTACTCTCGCCCGACTCGTCCCCTCGCTCCGTAAATTACGATAACTTCTGTTAAAAATATAAGCAACATATATTTGATCTTAATTTTTCGGTGTTCGAGTATTCGTTTCCAAGATAAAGAAGAAATATTTGTCAAACGTCAGCTACATCGGAATTGTTAATAAACTAGTATTAAAATCCCTTTAGTCACTCGGCAAAGACAAACGTTATTAAGACCTATGAACCGCTGTTGTATATTACGGAACTACGAGAGGGGTCCAAAGTTCTCATCTCTCCATCTGTCCTTGCGGCGAATCGGAACTTTGAACCGTTTTGATGTTGAACGTAACGTTTTATCGTGGTTGAAAATTATCCCGGAAACGGAGTACGCGAAGGCCGCACCTCAAGATCCGGGAAGCGTTGATACCGAGGGCCACGTGTAGAGCGAGAAAAAGATACGTGGGGTGCCGTTTCGGCTCTTTCGACACGGGGTGGGCGCCTCTTAAAATTAGACCAGACTCCCACGACGAACGAGAGCGCGAACGAGCTCTTTAACGTGGACACGTCGCTATTAATAAAGCAATTATAAGGGCTATGACCGACCGCGTCGCTGACTCTCGCTCTCGTTCTCTCTCTCTCTTCCCGAACCTGTTACTTTCCGATCTGACGTCTCCATTAGAGCTTTTAGTGCCGTTAATGGAGATATCTAATGCAGCGGTTCTCTTCTGCCGCTGGTTACCAAAATTTGGTCTCTAGCCATTATAGCACTATTGAGACATTTGATTTAATAGAGAGATTGCTTGTTGCTTCCACTAGATAATTAGGGTTGTGTCTCTTGAATTACGATCATGCGGTTTTTAATATTTAATAAAGAATGCGATACTTAACACTTTGACGGCCGCACGTTTCGGAAAAAGAGTTGCGCTTGCCGCCGGCACATATTCTCAGTTTTGTGACAAACTGGCAGGTTTTTTTTTTATGGTTTATAGACAACTCGAAATTTATGTTGGACACGGTCTGCGATGAGTTTAATCTTGTCCAATCGGTCTTGACAATTTTCGTTATCGTTGAAATGCCAGTGCCTCAAAATTTGGCGAAATTTATTTCTTGGCATGACTCTTCCGAAAATTGGTGTGCAGATTCTTTTCCTGACTTCTTTTTACTAACCCCATCAGAATTATTGAAGCGAGAAATTTTTTCATCTCCTCAACGTCTGTATCACTTCCTATCTTAACTTTCTTCAATATCAATTTGGCTCGTGAACTCACGTATACGTGACTTCGGCCGTCTAAGTGTTAATACTGTCCAATCCTAGCGGATGGAATTTGATGAAAAAATTCTGAGTTGCACCCCTTGTAGGTGTGTATCTCCAAAACGATCGATCAGTTACTTGTGTCAGAAAAACATTCATGAAAATCGTCTAATTTCGTGGTTTTGCCAGATCCTAGGATTTGATGTTCAATATTGTTTCTCTGCGAACCTAGTACATAGAAATGTCTGAAAACTTGGAAACCTCCATTATTATACGGGTAGAATGTGTGAGAAAAGTTTCGCTAAGATTTGAGAACCTTCAAATTTTGCCGATCGGGTCGAAAATATGCTCACATATTCTACTTATATTATTATAGTTAGTAGCACATTTACCCAAGATTTCAAAACTTTCTATACATTAGAAAGAGAAAAGAGGGTTGTCAAAAATCATACAAATTTCTTTTTATAAAATTGTTTCTGACATGTTAGACATTTCTGAGTATCTACTAGACCATTTCTCCTAAATTATTGGTTTCATAATTCGTAACCTGCTTTCTTTGAGCTCCGGCGTGCAATTGCGCGGCAATCATTTGCGGCTGGAAATCCAAATAAAGAATAAACGTAGTAAACAGTTCGTGGAATATCACATTTACATAAGAATCTTTTACTCGGAGATCAAACTGTCTCTGCGTTACGTAATTTAATTTTTGATGGACAGTTAGAAATTGAAAGAATCGCATTTTTGTAATACCCTCAAATCGTTCGGTTCGTTCGTATCAATATTTTATATTAAATAATACAAGTATCTTGTCGCGAGAAGATTTACGGTTTGATAGTCCGCGAGATAGGCATGTGAACGATTTTTTGGGAACACGAAATACGTTGCATTTTTTATCTTATCAATTTGATTATGTATATGAATACCCATCTGGGAGGAGAGAAAGAAAAAACGAGAGGAATGAAACAGGAGGAACGATAAGCTTCCCATTCGTTCCCATGGCTCGTTTCGCTTTCACTTTCATGAGTTCCTGCGACTCGAATTCGACTGTTGAGTAAAAAGCTCCGCGTTGTTTCGGGGCGTATAATATATCCTCCCGCCGTTTCCCCGTGTCTTCGGGGCCGGGCTGTCGGAAATGCTAAGCATACCATACCGTCTAAAACCACGGCGGTTCCCCACGTTAGATTCGCGTGAACGAGATGTAGGAGACAGGCGCCTCATTCTTAGCCCTTACCGTGTTTTATGTCACGTTTCCTGTTTACTGTTAACCGACGACTTAATAAGCGTAACTTGATACTTCGCGTGTGTAATTATATTACCTAACATTTTTCCGGGAACAATTTTTCCACATGCAATCTTTATTCCGTTTCTTCAAAATGGAAAGGTCAAAATTCTTAATCCGTGGAGATGATATAATTGAATTATCGGTCGTATGCGATGATATAATTAATTGCTCGTGTTATTATGTACTCGGGTTAGTCGATTCGCGCCGTCGAGGCGATTGTCATATCGGCGGCGGTGGAAGATTACGTGACAGCGAAACGTCTCCTTGCCGCGAGCGAACCCTTGTTGAAAACGCTGACGGTGTTTAGAATCGGATTTCGAGACGTCTGACTCGGGGGATATTTCGAATCGACAGCAACCATTCACACAGAGTACATGATCGATGCTAGTTAACTCGATTTACATTCACTTTGACATTTTAATGGAATAATTCCATTTCCTGCAATAAAGACAATATCACATAGTATAGGTAATTCTGTGTATTATTTTTTCTACCATAAAATATATTTGATCTTCTATTATATTGATAAAAATAAATCTATGGAGGCAGTAGTTTGTATGGTCTTGCTAGTATTAATTAAAAGTATAAATTAATCTTATTAATAGTTTGGTATTTGATATACCTTGTTAATTGTTTGTAAATTTAAATCAAGAGAATCCTGTAACGCAGGCTGGAATATGATAGGCGGATATCTGCATTTTGTAGATACACAGTAGACGTGCATGTAGTATATACTTAGGGTACTTTGTACCGAGGGTTATGCGAAGCCTGATAAATTTTCCTGTAATACCAGGCGCTTCATTTCACAGATCCTTTGTACATACTTTGAAGAAATTCTGCTGCTTCTCCTTGACTGGTATTTTACGAAACGTTGATTCAATTATTTGAACTTTATTTTTTGTCGAGAATCAAGAATTTAAATGAGGATTTACGAAAGTATAAAAGTATCTGTCTATCAATTTTCCTATTATATCTGTCGGGCTTCATGAAATAAACATTTCTTCTAGAAAATGGAATTTACATGTTCGCGCATAAGAAATCATTAAGGAAACGTGAATTCACTTGAATGAAGCCTGGGTCTTGATTCTTTTCTTGCGGCGACGACGTAGTGCCACATGTGTGGCGATACCTCTAGACCACTAAAAAATCGCAACAAGTGGGCTACGAAGTTTATTCCTCGTCCTCCTTTATTCATAAGACGACTCTCCCACGGATTACCATATGCATACTTAGGAGGCTTTCCAAGAAATTATAGGAAATGTAAGACTACCGAAATAGTTTTTAGGCATAGACCTCTGGAATCTTAACGCGCATCATGAAATGAGTTCACACTCTTTGTTTAAAATATATTTTATATATGCATAACAATTTAATTTCGACATCTGGTTTCGAAATTAATTATTCCATTCAATATACGTCTGATTAATCCCGTGATGTACGTCCCTAACGTAAAAACTGTCCCCCTACCTCATAGTGCGTTCATTGTTCTGCATTCTTATCATTCGCGAGTATCCCCGTTTTGGAATTCGTGGCAGTCTAATCGAGTTTAGCAACGATGACGACCCCCACGGCATTCGGTATATTCGGCCAGTGATTCTCAAACCCACTGGTTCCTTGCCAATATCGTGCTGCACGCGAAATGGGACAAGGACAATAGGAGTCTAACAATATGAAAAAGAATTACACGGTATCTCGAATAAATTCTATGATTCTCTGTTTCACCGCGATTCCAATTTTTCGAAGCAGTCAGGGCTCTCCTAAAATAAAATCGAGCCCGCCGAGCGAGATAGCGTTGTAGCATAATGCCAAGGCTAGTTCCCGAGGTGAGCCTCGGCGCGACTATATGCACGCGTGCATGCTTAGGTGCGGACTTCTGAGCGAATTTATATGCCGGCCTCTTCGTTACGCCCCTTTGATCGGTGGAATCGGTTTGGCTGTGGTCTCATGGCTGCCGCTGCTGCTGCTGCTGCCTGCCTGGTCGAAAATAGAGAACCCGGGCCAGGCCAACGGCGTGGATCGACGACGGGAACGCGGCCCGGCATTCCCATGGTGGGCCCCCGGGTGCGTGCCTCTCATTCTGTCTCGCCAGGACGCCATTACGGATAGCCCTACACCCCTGCCTCCCTCCTGTGCTCTTCGTTTCTTTCCACGCCGGATTCCTGTCCGAGGGAGGCTGCAACCACCTGTTTCCCCGCTTCGCGACTTCTTCATTTCTCGCGAAATTATATTTGCCCGAAATCTCGTGTAATTGTTGTGAAATCAAATTTTCCTTCGCAATGATATTAGTGATTTTATAAATACAAAAATAATAGCTTATCAACGACTATGATTGATGATCGACGTTTTATCACGCTGTTCCTTATAAAGTGGTTCTATGTAGTTTTGTTTGAAGAATATTCGCGTCTTATCTGTGACGGAGATAACGTATCGAGGCGTTTTGGTTATTTCTGCTGAAAAATAGACGAAACGATGGAATCGTTCGCACGTAAATTTAGTGGAATGATTTCAACACGGATTCGTGATATACCGTGTGAGAATATTTCTAACCGTTGGTAATTTGCAGTAACGATTTTCGTGGAAAATCTGAGGCACGCCCAGGGCACTCGCGTTTTCGTGAGAACCGATCCCCAGTCGAAATGGCAAAAACCCTGACTCTGTTACAGAACGAGGAGGATAAGAATAAAAATTGGCGGAGAATCGGCGGCGCCTTCGGCTGGTAACAAGCCAAAGTCTTGTACCGCTGATGGGACGCTTGTTTCGTGCAGTAAATTATCGCACTTCTTTTAGGCGCGTTAACTAACGACAGATTTTTGGAGATCTACCCATTCGATGGTAAATCGTGCGAAATAAGATAAATGGTTAACATGATTTTTTTGCGAATTGAAATTGATGAGTTCCTTTTAAGTCGTCGCAGATTTTTATTGATTATCTCTCAATTATAGAGAAAGCTTTTACGATTCTAGGATTAATTTATAATTAATACCGTGCGATACATTTCTCTCTGAAAAAGTATTGATAGTGTTTCTTATAATTCTTATGGAGTTTGTTCTTTGTATATTCCCATGTGACATCAGCTATTCGTAGGAACACTAATATATCACCGGTAGCGTTAATGGCAAAATGTTGAGACGTGCCAAAACGTGTTCATTCTAAATTTAAAATACAAGTTAATTACAATATACGGTCTACGATGGAATCCAGTAACCTCATCAAGCGCAGAAACGGCGGATCCTTTAATTACGTCTAGCCGCGCTTTTAATACCAGCTATTCATCGTATCCATCTTTCCCAAGGCTTCGCAAAACTCCAGTCAACCTCGACACCTCATAAAAAATACCAGACAGTTCACGATTATTATTCTCTTCCCAATGGCGTGCGTCAACGCTGCGATTTTGAGTACGCGGATCAGCTTTTTGTTCCAGGCGTCTGAATCGAAACGTTTTTTTTTTCCTCGTCGCGGTCTCAGCTGTTCTTTGTCCATTAATGCAGAAATTCTAATGTCAAGGTCGAGCGGTTATCGCGTTGAGACTCGAAGCACGTGAATTCTGCGAAACTCGTCTCATAAAAAGGGGGGAGCAACGAAATTTGATACTGTGCTCTGAACAATTGAGAAGCGTGTATGATTGCATTCCCCGCACGGATTCAGACGCGCACAAACCAAGATTTATGCCTGAGAAACGTTGAAATCTATGAACGGTCAGTAATTCTATACATACGTCGCATTGTGCAGTTTGTTACGTTCACGTGTTTCGGGACCGGACCCGTTGACTTTCTCACCTTCAGACGGGATCGTTGAATCGAGGTAAGGTTGGTGCCAATCTTAAGAATAAGGAACCCGATAAATCTGTCTTTATCTCGAACGCATCTAATAACACGAGACGGAAAAAAAATTACCGCGAATATTATGCGACTCGGTGTGGAACTTTTTTCCTTGAAGGATTATTATTACTACGAACAACCAGGTTTGTTAGCGAAGGAATCTGCAATAAGAATTATCGGATTGTGCTACAGGCTCGAACGATTTTATATGTATATCCTTTCTTATGATCTTGGATTTTTTCTTTCTTATGATCAACGTCTCATATGACACATCAATTTCCTGCGATTTTTTAAGGGTTATACAATTCTGTATAATTTTATCAGTACTTGATATAAGATAGTATAGCAATGATATTTGTAATAATTAAATTGCAATAATGTGTAGATTTATTTCTGAAAGGTTTTAATATATAGTGGTAGAGTTAATTTTCAAGTGTCATTGAATGCATAATAGGTTTTACATTATTTTGTAGTTATTCATTTAAGATTTATAACTGGAATTTGCTATGGTAATCGAGGGTGTTTCACTTCGGTTAATTAAACATGCAAATTAACTTTGAACAGTCACAATTAAGTCTTCCACTTTTAACTCTATTTTGTAACTTACAGTTACCATTACAAGTTTTTATTGCATCATGCAAATTTACCTTGCTACCTACTCTAAAAACGTCACACATTATTATTATCAAATAAGCCAGCGTAATTAGTAATTTAAAATGAATGTGTTTTGTTAATCAGTTATCCCCTGCCTTGATTCCAATTTCAACATGGTATCTAATTTCGTTCATAGAATCCGAGAAAGTTTGGGTACGAGGCCGCCGTTAGAACTCGAAAACAGAAATCGAATAGAATCGCAGGAAGATCGTGAACAGGGTCGTGAAAATTCGCACGCGCTCACATTCCGTTTGGTCTTTCACGTCTGCCTCTTCTCCGTAGGACCTTGGCCCGATTTGGTCTTGGAAGCGAGAGCCACACACGAGGCTTTCTAGCCTCTCCGTTTCCTCCGTCGGTTACTGTCGGCCCGCGCGGAGAATATCTCGTTACGTAAAACGAACTCGGGGGGGCCCCTTCGTTCCCTTTGGTAGCCCTAGGAATAGACGTGCGCGTATATTTTCTGTTTCATTTATCACCGCCACTTTGCGCGCCGTTTCGTTACCCGGGTTTCCTTTCCGGTTCCCCGACGCAACTGGGCGACCTATTCCTGGCAACAGACACACTGCCACCTTAGTGCGAACAGCCAGCTATAATTGACCGGTGAGCAATGCGGCTCCGACGCCGGCTTTTATTTTCACGTTTAGCGCCGACACGTTTCGTTCGATCGAGTCGTTAATTACCGGCGAGAAGGGAGAGCCGAACCGGGTTTCTCTGAATTTGTATTTTGAAAACGATATGTGTCACAGGGTCGTGGAGCGCGAGCGGGACTGCCCGCGGTTTCACTTCCGCTGCGGCGTTTGGTTTTACAAAAAGATAAAAGCCAGGGGGTTCGTGACTGAAGTAACTGTGATCCTGTCTTCTTGTGGAGCGTCGTCGAGATCAGGGTATAACAGATATTGTAGTACACTGTATTCCTTTTATGTGACTTTGTATAAGAATTGATCGAATCGAGAAATTCTACGAAATTATTTAAGTTACTTTATATTCCGTCTTAGAGGATTTTTAAATAATGCAGTATCATTTCTTTTTATATGTTTCAACATTCGTAACATTTGTTGTATGGTAGGACCAATTTTTAGGGCGCAGTTAGAGGGAGAATAGAGCCGTTCATCCTACTGGATAATCGCGGTTAGCGAAAGTTCATTTACTTAGAATCGTTCGTACCATTCTTGCGGGATAGACTGTAACAGTGTGGCGCGAGAATCTTGCGTCATTGACGGGGCTACCGCCCATGAATGAAACCGTGGAGGCGCACGTGTGCAGCTCGCGAGCTCCTCCCGGCTCTTTAAATACGATTTAAAGCGAACACGGCCCAAAACGGGTTGCGGAGGTCGCGTTTTAACCATGAACGAGCGTGAGAACGGCTCGTCGACCAAGAAGCCGTTTCGCGTGCACGCCTCGTCCCTTCTCGAATACGTACCCATCTTTATTATTCGATATACCATTGTTATTCACATTACAATAGTAGACACGGTAATGAAAGAATTATTCGGATGAGTGCAATATGTTCATTAATGAACATTTTGTTATTTTTTTCGAGTTCTATATTTAGATTTTAAAAAAATGAATGAGTACTGAATTAGAATTTTATAATAGATGTTATTGATATGTTATGATATTTTTGATTTTCATTTGTTATATAATTTTTATTACGTGCTTTGAAAGTACTTATGCCCTTCGATACTCGTTCTATTAACATTGCACCTTGTCAATCGTCATGTGTTTAATTGATTTAGAATTCCGTTTCATAGCATTGGACTACCCGAAGTCTTCTTGATATCGAATTGCAATCAAAATGATCGTGTTACTTATTCTATCAGCTTTCAATGTTACAAGTGTTTTACTTTGAACACCGTTATCAGGAGATAGTGGTCAAGAGCGGTGAACAGTACGACACGTAGGTACGCATGCACGTACACAATCGAGAGATATGAAATTGATCCAAGACGTATCATTGATCGCGGTAGGAATGTTAATAACCCGCGCATATTCGCATATTTATCTGATTATTCAAGCTTGTCGCTTCGACCGTTAATGACCACGGGCACAACGCTGTCGGTGGTCTCACGTTTAAAAAATAAAATGAATTACAAAAGGAGAACAAAACGTGTCGGGCTGTGTTACGTGGCATGTACGAACGCGTGTGTAGGTATTTGCTTTCGCCATGACACCGCTAACTTTCGAGTATACAATTTCCACAATGTGGTAATTGGTAACAGTTTTCACGAAGAGCTCCCACGAATTTAATTTAGAACAATGCTCTAAGATTGGATTGACTTCTATATGTGTACAAAAATTAAATACTCTTATTTTACTGGAGAGGAGAAAAGAAAAATGTGCTAATCGGTTTACTGGCAATATTTTGGAGAAACAAATTGGCACTATAAAATTATTTCTAAGTGACAGAACTGATTTGCAAGTCCGTTTCCTCTGCCTTCCCTATCTCAGTTCTTCCATTCTTTTCCTGATAAAGCATTTTTAATTGACGCTTGAGAGGATCGGCGACGGCGGAATGGCATTAATATTAAAATGGTCAGTCGCAGTGGAACTCCTCTTAATTAGCTGAATCAAGTATTCTTGAGAAAACGATTGTCACTGATTGAGATTAAGATTGCTGAACGTGAAGATGTATTTCACAGTTCCGGCATGCAATTGTTCAAGCAAACACGTAATTTCTTGTTCTATAAATACACGCTCCTTCACTATTTGCATTATTATTTTAAATTTTGCTTACATTAATACAATGAGTTGATCATATTCACCACTTTATATTAAGCAATTCTTTGAAATTTTCAATTCCTTTTCATCTATTCAGAATGCCGTTCGTCTAAAGTATAGCAGAGTGTCAGGCTTCTGTTTGCTCGCTCCTTACAAGTTACACTTTAATTCTGACGATGTCCGTTGGCAACATGCGGCGATGTTTAGCACCCTTAGCGTGGTAAATATTTCAATGAACGATGCCTCTTCCTTCTTCGCGCTTCTAACGCCGCACATAGTTGAGAATCGAGTCACGGTTTATCGGTATGTGGCATGCCGATTTCGAGGACTCCTCTAACGCTGTTAGCGAGTACACATGAAACGTGAAACAGGGAGGGGTTTCAAAATCCAACGTTGGAGGTCGGTTGGATTCTTTTCTTTTTTTCTAATGGCACGGGTCAGCCTTCGCGCGTAACTCATTCAGGTCGAGAGATCTTCTCTAATGAGATACAGCGACGATTACCTCGATAAACGGGTTGTCTCGCTTTCGGTGATCAAAGCGATTTATAATTCCCGACACGTGATTTGAATGAAACCTCGTGGTCAGTACCTGTAAATGTTTCCACAACTCCTCGCCGATGTATATGCATATTTCTTTTTTCGCAAAAAATCAATTCGTATTCGTTCCGCGTGAAACGTTTGCTTCTACATGCAGTGTGTATTACTGAAACTGATACTTATTTTACCCACATCGTTTTCCTCAAAACGAGTATTCTTGATTTTATTAAGAAAAACTGACTAGCAAATAATGATCTCGAGATTCTGTGGAAAATATAAAACTAACGGCGCGCAGTAAAATGTTTTGGTAGGCTAAACACCCACGACTACCTACCTTGTTGACGTCAATTGCTATCAATGCACATTCGTAGGTGTGAAATGTGACATTTACGCGAGTGTCGGTGGAATATTGGACAATGCCTCAGATGTTAAAATGCAGTCTGCTTATTGGTAAAGGTGAAGGAGACAACTGCTTTCTAGAGACAAATCAATTTTTACGCATATATACTTCCGTTAAACAATCAATCAATTTCTTAATCGCAGGTACAACTTATGTTTTATATTTTTTCTGCTTATTTGTTTCAAACCATTGAGATTTTATATTATATTTTATCGAGTGCCGTACGATGCGTAATATAGAGTTAAGAGTAACGCGTATCGTTCAATTGAAACATGTTTACTGATACTTTTAACCATGTACGCAATTGGAAAGTAGCCGATAACGAAGCGTTCTTTCACGCAGAAAGACAGTCGAAAACGCGGTCAATTAATTCGAATATCGTTTCTCCGAAAATTGTCGCAGAAAGTCCTCGAGGAGCGGTTGGATAGCAGGGTCGACAGCATGGTCCAGAGCGGTCTGGTTCAGGAACTGCTCGACTTTCATCGGAGGTACAACGAGAAACGGATCAACTCCAACACGTAAGTCCACCAAGCGGAGTTAAGTAGTACACCCCTGTTCAGAAATTAATTTGAAGCACGTTGTAAATGAACAACTTCATATTTGCAAGACTTTAATGAATAATCAAGGAATGTCTTTATTAAATGCTGGATGCTATTTTTGTAAATCCTGTTTTGCAGTCTTAGGTCACTTTTTATAATCTATCAAAACAATTGCTCAAATGTTATTGAGAAATGAAATAATTTTAAAGCTATCGATTATCAATTACATGGTTCATTTAATATTGTACTAGATGTATGATTGAAATCGCCTCTGGTGGAACATTTGCCAGATTTTTTGGGAATGTCCTAAAGTTTATGAACGGAAATGTATACATGTACATGTATACATATATCAGCGTAAGTGCTTTCTATCACGCGAGCACCGGTTCAAGGATTTATCCTTCTTCGTTTTTCTCCCGTTTTCGTCGACTACCCTAACCCGATCCCGTGCTCGCCAGACCGTTCCATCAGACCGTTCCCTTCGAAATTTTCTTTTATCACTCAGTTTCTACGATTTGTTCAAATAGATTAGCAATTATAAGCTGGCACCTTGGATCAGATTTTAGAAACTTTTAACTAATCATCAAATTCTTCTAATAATGTCCATGTGTTTATGAATTTGCACTAAGAAAAGATTTTCATAAACTGAGGAAATTGAAACGAATTGAGTAATTTTTAAGGAGTATCATATTTGCTATTGTATTCTTAAACTTTTCATCGACTACACGTGAAAAGTAATTTTAAAATTATGATTGATGGTACTTTTACCTGAATGCACGTTTCAACACACGAATTAATCTGCCCATCTAAAGTCATTAACAGCTCATTTGTCTTGCATTCTTATCGATCACGTTTCATCAACAAAATGTGCTCTCCTTTTTTAAAATTATCCTGATAGTATCTCTGAGTACTTTCATTAGCTTTTGTACACAACGTATAACATATATCGTAACAATTTAAATAGAAACTAGAATGAGAGAACGAATCACGTGTTAAAAGTAAAGAACAAACCTGGATTGCATGAAATATAAAGAAACGCTAACGTGAAAGTAATAGGTCATTGAAAAATCGAATTGTTCGACGGTGTTCGCGATCGACGAGTCACGTGTGCATGGACAGCACGTGATCCGTACGCAAGAGGCCTTTGTGAATGAAGGAGGAAGGCCTCCGGGTACGCTCGCCTTACTCGCTTCCGGAAATCGCGAGCGCGCCGACCGGATGCCCGAGAGAAAATAAAGGAAGTAGCCAACCGCGATGAAAAGTACGGGTGGAAGTGTAACCGGCCTTCGCGGCTGCTCGCGCGAGATCGTCGGTGAATATTAAAGAAAAATAACCACAACTACGCTGAATGATAATCGCGTTATCTTTTTTTCGTATCTAGGAAGCCGACCGCTGATATTCGACGCCGGGTTTTTAAATGCTTCGCGCTACGATGAACGCATTTTTCTAAACGAATTCAGTGCAGGGGATTTAAACGAGGTTTTTTAATCCACTTTTCAACTACTAATCACTCTCACGTGGAGTTGTTAATTCATTTCACGTTTACGATTAGTAACTTCGTTCAGTTAAAAAGTTGAATCAGCGCAGATGCAGGCATTTTATGTATTTCATGTTTTATTGGGGATAAAATTGAGTCGAAAATTTCCGTTATCATTTTAGAAAGCATTAAAATCTGTAGTCATTTATCCTTCATTTAATCTACTCATTAGCATACTCCTCTTGTACACAGTTTTCTCATTAAAATTACCATCGAACGACGTTAATTGGCGTGTCAATCGTTGCGAAAATTTCTTCTCGTGGATATTGCTAAAAAGCATATCGAATATTAAGATGGAATCGTTGTAAAATATGAGTAACGTTTAACAGCTCTTAAATCTATAAGATTTTTAATATTTAATTTAAATATTTATTTAGAAGAGTTTTCATTATCAATATATCTTGTTAATTATACTTGTTATTTATGTGTATGAGGTTTAGATTACAAACATTATGGAGCTTCTAACTCTAAGATTTCTATTCTACATGTATAAAACATTAATAAGAGCGGGTTCACTTTTATTCATATCGAGGAATTCAAAGAAATTTAAGAAAAACTGTTTCCGGTTTCACTCGTGCGCAGATAATAGACATATTTTGATAACTGTACAACTTTTTATATTCCATAATGATAAAGAAGGTGAAAAGACCGAGTAAAAACAATAAACCCAGTTTCCGTACTCTTTTATGGGTAATATATGTACATGTATTATCAGCCACAAGTTCCATACTTTATTGCTTGAGTATACAATAATCTCAGATACACATCTATTTTTCCTCTTTTTATCACTATTCAATGAGTAATTAAATGAGCGAGGATTGAGGAATGAACAGAATGACGTTATTTAATCTTCATTAAAAATATTGGAATGCACATTCTGCTGTTGAATATGCTATTCTCAACGCGATTTAATTTTCAGGCAGCGAATTCCGATGGCAGTGAAACTTCCCACAATAGAAATCCTACTCCACCGCACTTAAATGCTAAATTTACGTAAAGAAACCTTCGACGCAGTTTCTTATTCCCCTTGTCCCCTTTCTTCATCAGTTCCTTCGTAAACTGATCGCTGACCAAGTAAATAAAATCAGTTTGTCAATGTAATTTTCCTCGTAACATCGTGTACCAGAATTAATGGCACGTTTTAATCCTTAAAGCGTGTTATCTTTAGTCAAAGTATTCGATACAGGATCAGTGAGTTCTCCTCTGAATTTCATAAAGTACTTCGCGATATTCAACAGTTGGTTTTATCATACAACAGTATTACCCGGAGGTTATTAATTTAAAATCGCTCATACTTTATAAGGGTGCAAACATTTTTTTTGTCAGTTTTCGCGAATAGTCTGAATAACTTCACGACATTCAACAACTTGGCTTATCATACGAAAGTATTACCAGAAAGTTATTAATTAAAAGTTACTCATACTTTATAAGACTGCAAACATTTTTTTTGTCAGTCTTCGCGAATGCAGTCTGAATAACGAATCAACGATCTTGAACCTGCACTGGTTATCATCGCCGAGACACAGGATCTTATATTCGTACGGATTACACGATAAAGACGATGATAACTGAGCTAAGCATTTGTCGGCTGCTACCTGATTCTCGTGGAATTCGATGACTCGGTGTGAACGTCTGTAAGACGAGGCCTTTGCCAGAAATGTGTCTACGACGAGGAAACGTGCAACTCTCGGTCAAGTTTACAAACAGTGCGAAATTCTAGATCTGAGAAGAACTTACGTCAAACCGAGAGAATCAGAGAATCTACTCTATGTTTCTATCAAAAGTCGGATCGAAGTTTGATTCATGAAGCTATCTTATGAAACCTTACATCTGTATAAAGCAAGGAATGTGAAATAGTGCCCGACCCGTTCTTTCTATTTTACTCACGTATTCTTACCTAGACACGGTTTGTTGACATATAAACACATTTCCTGTGTTTCCTTCACTCCTTTCTTTCTCTGCGTTCTCCATTATTATCTCACATACCTTCTTTCTCTACTCTTCTTTCTCTTCGTTTTCCCTTTTCTGTGCTCTCGTCATCACGCAACTCCTTCATCGTGCACTCACCCCTGGTAATATCTCTCAATCAGTGCTTAATATCCTCATTGACAGTTAATACTAATTATGAGATTAATTGAGAGTATCCAATAAAGATTCATGATAGCAATGCATCTTAACAGATGTATTCTAACATCATACAGCACACCTTTTTCATTGTGCATAAGACTATTGATACGACAAAAAGTTTGCAATTAAACGTTTGCCCGGTAGAGAAAGATTTTATCTTTAAAATTGGAACGTGCTTCGTAATTTTTGCTCGGCAGTGCACGCACTGAACGCAGCCCGACACTTGCTCATTTCAGCAAGAAGTACGTCTCGTATTATGCAAATGGTCTACCTGCTCGACTTCTGCCGGATATGACGTCACAGCGTGAAACATCAAAGTTTCAGAAAGCAGGTGCGATTAATATACATGGACGTTTCGATACGCGAGACCGCGGCGCGGCGTGCTAATTGCATGAATATTATAATACCTTATCACTGATTACTTGATGCTCCAGTACCGTTTTGTACCTCGCAGACAGATCTCCAGCTGTTTGCTCGTCAGTTTTCAATATTAAACTAAACCGAATAATCTGTGTCTTGTACTCTTTTATGATGTTTTATAAAATGCTATATTCTATTATGTGCAGTAGAATTTGAAAATCGTTTCGTCGGTGATCAATATTTGTTTGAATGAGGGATGGTGGTTGTTTCAACGTTTGACTGTATCATTAATAACATTTCTCTTCGGCATTGCTGAAATTGCTCTCTGGTACAGTGTACCATGAAAGCTGATCACGATTAATACGCGTCGCCTGCAAGACAAGATAAAGTCCTTTTCCTTGACAATGAGTGAAAATCGTCAGATCAAGATTATCAAGTGTTCGTCTTGTCGATAAACTCATTTCTCTGGCTCTGCTATTTATATTGTACCTGGCCTTCGTTGTTCACATTTTCAATCATTCATTACTTTTTATACAAATAAATATTTAAAACAGTAAGGCATAAATTCCAGAGCAATCATGAATCAATCAATTATATCTCCTTCAATTAAAAAAATTATCAGATGTTTTATACATTTTTACCACAGTCAAATTCCACATTGAGAAAATTTCCAAGTCATCCAATAAGGATTTTCCCCTCACGTTTTCCTGAAAGTCGTACATTCGAAATTTCATGAGAAACAGAATAGATCTTACGTACAGTCATACCGTTTCTTATGAACCTGACCACAAGCACTAATTCCACGTAACTTCACATTCATATGCTAATTAACCGGCGTTCATTCATTATGAACGTTTTCATTAATTGCACGATACACTAGTAGTATGCAGCGATTGATAACGGTCACCGTGTCTGGCGAATCTCAAGATAGCCGGAGAATTTTCATAGAACGAGCAGAAAGCAACCGGATGCTGATCGATTTTTTCCTTGTACCTTTAGCGTTCAACGAATCGGCCGATGCATTCATCAGGTTCTTAAACTAGTTTCCTCGCGCCGATATTTATAGTAACAGGTAGAAGTGAAATTCGAATTATTTTCACATTAAATCAAACAACCTAAATACATCCTTTCGTTAACCATGTAATAAGCAGTAAAGACTTCGAATTGAAGTACTTATTGTTATTCATATATTTTTACGAATACATCATAATATCAATTGCTTGTTACGAACGGATAATTATTATCTACTCGGGGTACTCGTTCTTTCAGTTTAAAAGTGACTGAACACAAGATCGACACGCAGGATACGACGTTCGCCTCATTCGCAAATTAATCGTATCTGGTCACGCACCTCGCCGTCCGGTTAATTTCTTCTTAACTCTTACCTTTCGCTCGATTTCTCGCATTGATATAGTCGTAGAGATCACTGTTAACGTTTTCCCCTTGCCGTCCTTCGTCTAACCAGTTACCCGCGGCAGCCCGACGCGGATCACGTGAAACTATTTTTTTTCTTCATCGCGTTAATTGCTGTTTAAAACATTGTCTCTGGGCAAGGCACCCGACGTTACATTACAATTGCAATTATAATGCGACGCGATTAATTATTAGCGCACGGGGACAGCGGTTACATGGAAAGAGTGACGGAGCGGTAGAACGACATGCCTGGGCGCAATCGAGCGAAACGGCGCGTGTAAAATTTCACTACAGGCAACGCGAAATGATTATCAAACGAATCTGTCGCTATCAATCGAGCGCCGATTCTCGTTCAGCCGTAAAAGGGCCGAGATAGCCCGAAGGACTTTTATCCGGGACGAGTATTAATTGCAATCAACTCTCACTGCTTGCTACATTGTACGTAATAAGAAAATGTATATTTCCGAGAGCGAGTTCTCTGACTCTGATTAAGAAATGGGGTTGCGTTTTCTCCTCGCGGCTGATCGTTTAATGAGAAATGAAATTTTTATCAGGTATCACGTGTTATATAATTGGATTGATCCAGATGAATTTTTGTTGATTTTAAGTAATCGTGGATGTGTATATTTGACGAAGCTTATAGACGATTACTAACGTGATGCAAGATCTATTATAATGAGAGAACAGTCTATAAATCCATCTGACAAACGTGTAATTTTATTCATTTTATTATTCATAAAGTATAGGTTCGATACGAATTGAACCAGTTAACCTTTGGAAGCAAGTAAATTACATTCCCGGCTGCCTGGCAACAGGTAGTAAAAATAGTTTGGAGCATTTACGTATTCATGATAATGATTACTGTCACATGTGTTATCTTAATTACCGCGTCGGCCGTTGCCGCTACCAATACGCACCTGCCAGTGGCACCAAAAATTATCAGCGCTTTCGGCCGCTCGCAGGAATGTTGGCGCATTTCTCGATCGCGTCGTCGCGTGAATCAACGTTTCCTATTATCAGCTCTGTTTACCGATAATTATTATGAAACCGCGGAGTAAACGTGAGAAACGTGACACGTGCGCTCGTTCTTTTTTTCCCCGAGCGACGGATTATGGGTCAATGAAAAATTACATCAGGAGATCGTCTAGCCAGGCTGGTGTGCAAAAAAAGCTTGCGATTTTAAAATAGAATCGCCCGCTTTTGTACGATTTAAAAAAGCTGTGACAATGAACAAGAAAAATGAGTTTCAAGGAAGAGTGAACTTTTCATCTTATTTTTTGTAATGGGGCCATTAATCTCTGTCCTCGAGTGCGCTTCCGTATTTTTAGTTTCAATGATGGTAATGAGGTATTACTCTGTCGACAGACAGTTCTGTGCTAGTAAAAAATGATGTTAACAAACTTAATACCGGGTATCTAAAAATACTCGTAGATTACGAAAAGAATATCAAAAAATCTGATTTATACACACTCTTCTACAAAATATATATTCAATTAAAAAAAAATAGGTTTCTGTTTACTGGTGGAGCGTTCTCTGTTTGCTATACCTACACTGTATCAGCAGATAAATCTTTTTTGAGTTTAACGTCGCATCAACTCCACGGTGATTTTAAATAAAACAGTTCAAACATCAAGTAAACCGTATAAACAACTAGATTTCCATATGAATCTCCAATGGTGATCGAGAACGTGATGTACGGGGAACAAATACTTGGAAGCGGAATCGGTCTTCGTCCACGCCCATTCACGAAATACGTAGCAAACGTGTACGTACGCCTTCACACTCGTTCGTTAGAGGCACCGATTTCCATTCACAAGTACATATTTGGCATTGACACGTGTGCGAGGCTAGTATGCCGTGGCGTCGACTTTTTTCCGCCACGTAAGCTCGACTTGGCCTCGCCTCGCCTCGGTTCTCGCTATCACTATCACTATCACACCCGTGATAAGACGCCAGCTTAAAGAAAAATGCAGTCTCCTGTCGGCGCAGTCTCACTCGAGTGAATCTGAGCCGGGAGCTTGCTACCGAGGCAAGGTTTAAAGCCGAACCAGCTCTTATGAATATATCTTTCTGATTCTTTAACATTAGTAATAACTACATTTGATAAAATACGAGCCAAATGACTATTAGATTTCCGTAATAACAATTATATCTCTAAATCGTTGATTCGATAAAAAGAGGCGTGACATTTAATTAAAAAGAATGCACGAAATATATTTGTTGATTAATGTTTGAAGAAAATCTTTAGGAAAATTACTTGTCATGCGACTGTTTACATTCCAGGGCGGTCGATTATACGACGGGCATCTTTCAAAGCATCGGCTTCAAAGAGTTTCACGATTACCTCGTACTGTCTGAAGAGGAGAGGCGAGAGGAAAAGGTGAGCTGCTACGTCGCCACGTTCCTTACCGCAGCTGCGTCATTGTTTCATGAGACATTTTATACGCTTGACATTAGTTGGTTTCGTACACCTTACTGATTTGCCCATTAAATACTTCAATCACAATTGTTGTTGTCCTACATAGTGGATAAGCATTTGATCATTCATTATAGGGTCAAGAATTGCTGAAGAAAGGCATAGACGATTTGAAAATGGTCACTAAGAGATACGCAAAGAAACAAGAAAAATGGATAATGAATCGGCTGATTCGTCGCAGCGATAGGCAGGTACATATATTATATTTTTTTTATTTTTTGGAAAGGTTCATTAAATTCAGCAAGATTTCTAAGTTCCATTTTATAAATGCAGGTACCATCGGTATACGCTTTGGATTGTACCGACTTGAGTCAGTGGAACTCTCGTGTGTACGACCCAGCGGTAGCCATAATTGAAGCTGCGTTGAGAGGTGAAAAACCAGAACAGAAGCCGTTGAACGAAATAGTGCTGGATAAGAAATGGACCGACAGCAGTAACGAAGAGACTCATTTTTGCGAGGTAATCATATCAGACTTTCCACTCTTGGTTGCTGTTTTGATAATCGAGAATTGTTGTGGTTCGATAATCGAGAATTGTTCACAGGTTTGCAACAAGATATGCGTTGGAGACTTTCAGTGGAACATTCATTTAAACGGCTCGAAGCATTATAGGGCTCTAAGGAGGAAAAAGAGATTGGAACAAAAACAACAACAGCAGAACATTGAAGAAGATCATCAAATCTGAATATCGTTGTTTGCACGCTGTGATTTCGTTAAATAAGTTAAAGTACTGTCCGTTCCCGACAAGTTGGCCAGTCAAGCACACAGTTCTCACTCTTTCTCACTCAAGGGGCAGAGTGAGAAAGAGAATGATTTTCACTGGCTAACTTATCGAGAACGGACTATACGTGATATATTGTTACGTATATTTTTTGTATTATGTAATATAAAAGAGATTCAAATATTTATTTATAAAGAATGTGTTTTTGCGTGGAACCTTCAGAACTACTCTGTGCATTCTAAAATATCTGTATGAGGTAACGTAGGAAACTGCGTGTTCTATCGCAATGGGAATTCTATCTTACTCTCTGCCCGTATACTACTTCCTTCGTTGTTTACTGCTGGCGTACTATCATTCCTCGGTACATGCACCAAGCTGCGATTGCTAAAGATTGGTAGCTTTATGGGAGAGATTACTAGGCTTGAGAGAAAATGAGAATTTGTAAGCCTTTTTTTTCGGAGTCCCAGATTCGAAACTTGAACTCCTCGCAACTTTTACCAAGTAGAGATCTACCTTGTTAATTTAACTACTGAGGAGAGATTTTTAAAGGCTGACATATAATTTAAGATGCCGAGATACTTAAATTAGATTCTAGTATTTCGTTTAGTCATTTCGTGGAGGATCGCAAAAGAAAAATACTAATACTTATTCCCAGTCATTTATTAATCAAAATTAAATTGATATTTCAAATGTAAATGAAATGAGATGAAAGTTGTACGTAAAAACTTGTATTGCTGCCTCTTCCTATTCCTTGATAAACTGTTGAAAAGTGACAGCAGAAAGTAGATGAGAACAGGAATAAAACTGAAACAAAAACCAAAAACAGAATTAAAATTGGAAATCAAAATGGAAAAGATACCCTCTATTTGATCTTCTCTGAAATACTAATGAATCTTCAACTGAAGCAGAAATTTAAGTCATATAATTAAAGTTAAACTCAAAATCGAACCGAAATTAAAATTACAATCTGAATTAAAATCGCAATCATAATACAAATTAAATCTGAAATGTAAACCATAATTTCCTCTCTTCGATTTTCTCAAACTAAAACTGAAATAGAAATATTCGGATAATTTTAAAGGAGGTGTGCACTTATAGGATTAACAATTTGGGCAAGGGTCGTCAAATAAAGATGGCAAGATTCGTTCTCATTTTTTTTATTAATAAGACTGCATTAAGTATGCAATTATAGATACAGAAATTTTAATATTCTTCACTTTCCTTTATCTGTAATTCGTACTTTTTCGCTCGACTGCAAAGTCTCGAATGTGGTACTAAGAGCACGACTGGAACTGGCTGAAGGTTCGTCGGATAAAATTCGTTTCCACGTAAACGGTTCACATCATTTGACAATGATCATGCGGGCACTGCCACTTTTCAATCTTTCAAATCTTCTCAACACTTGAAAAAAATTACACTAAAAATACGACAAAATGCGTGTATTAATTATTACAGACATTACATGTATCTTAAGATACGAGGCGTGAATCTGGTTAAGGCCACTCATCTGCTCGCGACGTTTCGTTTTTATAATTCGATCGGCGGCTTTGACGCGCGCCCCGCGTAAAATTGCCACGGAGGGTGAAAGAGCACGAGGACCCTTTTACATTCTACGATTTCAATTAACATTCGCGGGGAGAAAACGCGGCACGTCGACCCTCCCGTAACGAGCGCGGGCTCCTCCTTTCCCTCCGAGTGACTCTTTGCCACGGCATTTGCGGCCCTCAGTGCGGCACCTGGAATGTTTCGCGGCCGGCGAAACATTGTCAAACGCACGCGTCGGTTCGCGCCTCCTGCCTTCTCGTGAAATAAACCCGAGAACAGACGGGGAGGCGGCCGGTGAACCGCGGGCGTCGATCAATCGCGTCGCCGATTTCCGGGGGACATTTTCCATAGCGACGCGGTTGGCAGGTTTTGTCGTGAGGGTTGAAAGACGTTTTGTCGCCGACTGATGAGGTTTTGAAAACAGAATCAGGGGTTCCGATATAATTTTCGATGCAGATTCGTTGCTTTACCAGTTAATCTTTTTTTCTTTACTTTTATCGATGGTGCGAATGAATACAGCTATTTCTTATATTTTATTAATATTCCTTCTATCTTCCATTTTTATTTCAAAACTCCATTGTTCTATGGATATAAAAAAATAGCTGTTCTAAGAATCTGCAGCTCGAGCTTAACGCGAAAATTCTCTTCGTAGCGTAATTGCAGATAGAAGAATGGAACGGACGCTCGAGGATGAATTCGGGCTCGCGCGTAAAACGTTCAACGACGGAAGTATGTACTCCCGCTCGTAAAACTGGTTCCTGAACTAGTCCCGATTAGCCAGCGGTGGTTTACGTCTATCTAGCTAGCTCCGAGAGACAAGCTGGAAGGAACAAGATTATTTCCTAACTATACCGACTGGCGCCACGATTGAATCTAGCATCCTTGAACGTAAGTACGTCAGATATGGAAATATGCGAATGCTGTAATCAATCGGTTGCATGGTTGCTCGTCTCGGTAAAACATACTTCTCTTTGATGTACCGTGTTCAACCGCGCGTGCAGATCACTCGCGGAGATAAATTATCGCGCAATGTGGTACCGCATGAGTTCACAGTATACAATCTTATCAATAGCCAAGTTGCTAATTGTTGAATAATTACTATAAAGTTTTTGTTTCCTGCTTATAAGAAAACAATGATTAAATGCTAGATCATTCCAACGCTTAATTCTTTATATGGAGATCATCATTCCGTTTATCATTAATTTGTAATATTTATTTCGCATAAAACTAAGCCATTTAGTATTCTGTTTCTCAATTACTGTTAGAGGATTGTATCAAATGTACACAAGGGGTGCAAATTACTTTTCAAGTAATGATCGTAGCACGTGTCGCAGGGCAGGGATTGGTTAATTAACGAGCGTCAAGTTCGAGCAGCGTCTGTTCTCCGGCAACCCGTTTTTCTTCGTTCACCAGTAATCTGTTAAATACAGGGAACGTATTTGTCGCGAGAGGCAACGGTAGACGTAAACGCGAGACTCGCTCGTTTCTATAATGGCTCGTGTATTTAACTTGTTTAACTTCCCGGGCGCGAATTAAACGCAACGTATATTTTTGGCGGCATTTAGGCGCGATGAATTTCGATTTCGTTTCCTAGAAAGGTAATCCTTGCTGCGACGCATTTTAATGCTCTTCTGTTTTCCATTCTGAAAATGACATGAAGGTTTGTTAGAAGAATTTTAAAAACGAATGCGCTATCATGCAATTTAATTTGATGATTGATCATACTAGTTTTAACACTTTGACGGCCGAAGTCATGTATACGTGAGTTCACGAGCCAAATTGATATAGAAGAAAGTAAACATAGGAAGTGAATGGGTACAGACGTTGAGGAGATGAAAACATTTATCGCTTTAATAATTCTGATGGGATTAGTAAAAAGGCCAAAAAAAGATGAGTACTGATTAACAAGTCCATTAATCTGCACGCTAATTTTTGAAAGGGTCATGCCAAGAAATAGATTTTGTCGAATTTGGAGATACTGACATTTCAGCGATAGCGAAAAATGTC
>SHCU01000002.1:1258083-1313301 GCA_004307685.1 Ceratina australensis
CGCGTTACGGCATTCGACTCGACAAAGGAATCGAGAAACAGAAGCGACGCGACGGTTTAGTATTCCGCGAGCGTCGCCGCATGCGCGCACAGATTTCGAGGACCTTCGATGCACCTGCGAGAATACATTCAATCGTACATGGTTCCCTTTTCTTTCTGTCTTGCTCCCACTGTTACAAATTTCATCGTAAATTCCCGCGACGCAGCTTGTGCGTGCGCCACCGTGAAATACATACGGTGCATACGATATTTCGAGCAAATTGGGACGCAACTCAAAAGCCAATCGAAATTTTACTTCGGATTTACGATTCTCACAATAGTTATGCTCTATTGGTCAGCTCATATTTTTGTATATATTGTGGAAAGGGTGATACGTGCAATTGTCTCTGTAGATTTGGACGATTACTTTCCTACTTAACACTTTGACGGCCACACGTTTCGGAAGAAGAGTTGATCTTGGCCCCGGTTCATTTTGTCAGATTTGGGACAAACTGGCAGGCTTCATCTAATTATAATTCTTTTGTTGGTTCATTGATGATTCGAAATTTATGTTGGAAATGGTCTGTGATTGGTTTAATCTTGTCCAATCGGTCTTGACATTTTTCGTTATCGTCGAAATGCCAGTATCCCAAAATTTGACGAAATCTATTTCTTGGCATGTCTCTTCCAAAATTGGTGTGCAGATTAATGGATCTGTTGACTGAATGTCCATCTTTTTTCTGATATTTTTACTAATCCCATCGGAGTTATTAAAGCGAGAAACTTTTTCATCTCATCAATGTCTGTAGCTTCCTATCTTTACTTCCTTTTGATTTAAATTTGGCTCGTGAACTCACATATACGTGACTTTGACCGTCAAAGTATTAAGTTCTAAATTAGTCCATATCTATTTTCAATAATAAATACGCGGAACACGTTATCTTATATTGTACGTATCTGCATGTGTACTTTTCTTAAAAATCTGTATATCGAATTACATTAATGCACAAGAAAATATGTTTAATTTCAAGTAACAATTGAATCATGTAACAACACGAGTCCAGAATTTCAGAGTCCCTTCCTTAATTTTTCCGAATTGTTTTAAGCAAATTGGATCGCGCAAGCTTTTGAACCTGACTGTGGAACAGACCGAAAGAAATGGTTCTATCCCGGTGAATTTATACTCCCGCAACGTCGAAATATTTTTTCCCTGTCCAGCTCGTTGCACCACGGCGACGAAACGAGATCCCGCGATCCTCGTTATCGCTCTCACATTCGTCATCCCCGTTCGTCTGTCTCTCCCGTGACCCAGCAGATCTTATGGGACTCGAGACGTCCTGTCACCATGACGAAGCCATCAGACTTTGCTTCTCATTCTGTTAGCGATGTGTAACATGCATATTTACGTTTTGAATTTTGTTACGTCGTTAATAATTCCTTTCTCATTCAGACTCTGACGTTCCATGGTGCACGTGCAAATTCACGAAAGGAGCTAACGATAAATCGAAGCTTTATTTTTTTCTTAAAGAAATGTTTCTTAAAATTGTCAAACCTTATGAAAATAAGTTAAAAATTTTTTTTTAATCTCTCGTCTCTAACCTTTTTTCCGTTTGACAAAAATGTTTCTCGTATCAACTATGCATTCAATTGTAATTTCGAGTTTTTCGAGAGTCGTGGAAAGGGCAATGAAAACTCACGGCGTGAGGTGGTGCGTTTGAAAAAGTATATTTTTTCTTGATCATTTCCGAGGTGTCCCGTTCGTTTTCTCAGCGCGATTTCGTTTCCACTGCCGGCTAGACTGGTTGCACCCCGCACCCCCCGTCCTGGATTTATTTTTCTCTTTCTTTATCTCCCGCCTGGGGTGCGTATTTGCACAAACGTTATCCGTCGACGGCTGCTCGTAAGAAAAACACAGTCCCCGGAATTACACGCACTCCGCGACGGTGGTTCATGCCTTGTTTCCACAGCGGGCAGTGATAACGGCATGAAAATTTGCTCTGCGTTCCATCCCCGTCCCGAGGATTTTCGCTGCCGGCTATATCGCGTGAAAAATCCCGACCGCGTGCGTGCCTCGTGATTGAGATAGCATAGGGGTTTGTCTGTTTTGTGTTGCGTTCTTTGTTTGATCTCACTCACGGCGAGGATGGACCGCCGGGGTAGCAGTAATTGTTTTACCTCGGTGTCTCGTTCCGGGTACTATATGCCAGTTGGGATTGGTGTGAAATAAACAGAACGTGAAGCCGCGATAACATTTAGAATTTTTAATTGTGCTATTCGAAATCGGACAGAGATGTAGATTTGTTACTGAAATTATTCTTATAGAAAGAAGCCTTCAATGGTACTAAACATTTTTTTGGGAAAACAGATTTGAAAGAAGTGTGTTCTCTCTTAATCTCATAAAACTGCGTGTTTTCATTTTCTTCTAGTAGAGACGGTATAACTCGCCCACAATTTTATTTGATTCTCGCCTGTGGAAAAGCAATTTAATATTCCTGGTAAAATAGCAGATCTTAGAACTGGAATTCGTTACGGGCGTTATATATCAAAGTAGGAAGAAGAAAAATGAATGAAATCGAAAATTTGTAATTTAATTACATGAAGTTTATTATAATCGAAAATGAATCATTTTTCACGTAATGAATTTGATTAAATTTTCTCTTTTGCCAAAGTGAAACTGACAAGCATGCTGATTCGTCATGAGGTGAAATTTTTATTGGCGATTCGATCGGTCCGATTTTCCGCTAATTGACGCTCGATTAAGAAATGACTTTATAACAACGTAATCAGCAAATCGAATGGGCGATTACGCGCCATTAACCTCGCCGGTAATTGACGGTTGAACCTCAATGCGTACCGCGGACGCGGCTCTCTTGTGTTATAACATTAGTAATTTACTCGGCTTTGTCGTAAATAAACTTGTTCACCCATCCATCTATCATGCTGTCAAACGCAACATATCCTTCATAAAGTGCCAGTCGATCGATTAACTTTAATTCGTTCGAAAGTTTAGGATCCGTTATACCAGCGAAAATTTATTGTACTTAATAAATTATTATACAGCCTTATTATGGATATCATTATCTCAATGTTATAATGCTACGAGGATTAATGATTTTCCAAGTGCGAGACAAAAGATATAATTGTATTCAGAAAGGAAAAGGATGAAATACTTATATTCGAACAAGTATAAAAAAATAGACATTTTAGAGAAACACGGATTTATATCGAGAAGTGTATCGATCAATTCACCCCTTACTTCGATTATTCACGTCTGAACGAACCGTTTAATAAACTCGTCGAAGAGCACAAAATCGCAATCACGGGGTTGACGTGTCGCACGTGCGTTTCACGTCGTGTTTGCGGTGCTTCGAACAGCGAGAGCGCGGTGTTAATCGTACGGAGAGGAAAGCGTGATGTATAACGGTAAAGGGGACGCGAAATCAAATTATTAAAGGGTTGCTTCCTTCCTGTCTCGCCACTTTCGCCACGTTTTTCGTTTTCATTTATAGCGTAGTTGTTTCTATAGTATTCTTTTTTTAGATAAATGGAGATTTTCATTAAATTTTTATTAAAAAGAAGTGAACATTGTGTGAAATTAAAAATCTCTCGATTTATTCCTGTTCGTGCTTTTTCTAGTTTATTGTTGAATTAATTTCTGTATTGTTATTTTCTTAAAAACTATTCGCGAAATTTTCGGTTCAAGCTGCGTGTGTTGGATATTTAGCCTGTGAGTCGTGTAAACAAGAATCGGACGAGACACGGGTTAAACAGGAATTTACCGTGGTGGGAACAGTGGTATATATCGGTAATATTGAGTTTAATCAGGATTACTGATTAAAGTGCGGCTTGATTAAAGTCAGAATTAGCGGGCAGGGTAGAAAATTTATCGGCGTTATTACCACCTAACGGTGGGCGTAAAGGACGTTGCCGGTGTATATTCCTATTGCGTTGCGAGCCTCGCGTAATAGAAATCCAATTATTCAAATGCTACGTTGTATGAACACCTGTTAACTGAATTTCGGCATTACCGTAGTCGCGAGCCCTGCGATCGATTATTAACTAACTGTGTTATTATGTTTCTCTCATATCGTGCATGTAACACTCGGAGTCGTATCCTCGATCACGTACCCGGATTCATTCAAACTGGCAACGTGATTCAGAATTCAATCGCTCTGTCAAGATAGTAAATCCATTTTCAGTTTATTCGTTTAAGTCTATCCGTCTCAGATATAAAACACCAGTTTTATTTCCTAAATAATAAAGCAAATATTTCGAATAAAAAAGACTGGCGATTAAAAAAAAAATTGTTCCATTTTTTTAAAAATCTAAATTGCCAGATTATTATATGCATTTAAATATTTTCCTATGTTATGAATTAATCATTTACGTTAGAATTTTGATGAATGGATTTTAACAACGTTGCATATTTGCGAATCTGAGTCGGTCGCCGCGAAGTTGCGTCAGAGATTGTAAAACGAAACGCAAGGCAGGTTGGTACATAATATTCTTCGATTCGGTGGCCGGTTGAAACTCCGGCACAGTTAAATCCAATTCCGATATCGGATGGCGTCCAACGATCGCCGGTGGTTTGTAAATTATGCGAAGCTCGCGCAGGAAATACGGACCGCCGGACCATATGACGGTTTCGATCTCGATGATTGAGGGTGAAACTATTTTAATCTCGGACAACTTCCTCGGCCGACGCGACGGATCATTGCACGATCGAACTGTCGTTGCGACTTTAATCATTCAGCTAAAACAAGAAACTTTCGTTTACTCGTACCGTTACGTTGCACCACATTAAATATGAAGTTGTTTATTGAATATATACGGAAATAATAATGTTACGATTAATTTAAATATAATTGTCTGAGTGACAACGTTAAAAAATTTGTCATAAATTATTTAGTAAAGCGTATCAAATCAGGGAATTTAATTATTATTACGACTCCTTTAGAAAATGGAATACTTGTTGATATCAGTAGCTTATGAAACGATACTCCTTAAAGAAGTACATAAACGGATTTCATTAATATTTTAATATCCTTGCTCCATTCTCCACGGTAAGGAAATTAAGGAAAAAGGAACTTTCAATCCTCTTTGGCGTTATTTATTCGACGCTCTTTCTTTTTATTCAACGCGTCTCAGGAAGGTGAAATGAAAATTCTTCCGACACCCGAGGAGGGCGGATCGCTTTCACGGTACTGTGAGTCCTTTGGAGAGTCGTACCCCTCTCGGTTAATATTTGGCATCGGGGAGCCTCGGTATTGTCGTTAGCCCCTCGAAGAAGTCCTTCGAACCCTTTCTCAACTGTCTTCGAACCTTCTCGTCGCCTCGGTTTCCCGTTCTTGAACACTCGTTACACCTCTGCTCACATCAAAAAAATATCCTTAATAAATTTCTCATGCCATTGTAACGTCGAGAATATTCATTTGCCCATCACAGTATTTACTGCTTATCACTCCTTATCGAATCCTGTAATCGAGTTTTACAAGTGCCCATGACATAGATTGAAGAAGAACGCGATTACACGTAATCCTGATTTACCGCGGTTCCACTGTCGATTCGAATTTTCCCGTGGTTCGAAACTTTTCCTGAAGCATCGACAGCGGCCATTTTTCACGCGTCGTTACCGCTTCTCCTCGTTATGCTAATACCGGCCCCTGTCAATGATTTCCGAACGTTTCACGATGTAACGAGACAAGCAACGGGCAGAAAATTCCGCGGCGAGGCGGCGTTTAGTGTTTTTAAAAATGAGCACCTGGAAACTACCGCGACAGCGTCGTTTAGCGGACGCGGAAAACTCGGAACGAGATGACGGGACAATGAAGGAAAAGAGCGGAAGGAGGAAAGCGGTAGAAGTCGACGACATCGACTGGGTGTTAAGCCTTTGAAATTACACGGACAAGTTGGAGAGAAGGGAGCGCGGGCCCGGCGTAGCATGTTCTCCATTACCTTCCTATTTCCTCACCTCTTACTAACTCGGCTAAAGTTTCACAAATTGCTTCGTATCACCTCTCACACTGGCCTCACCCCGGCTCGCCCCGCCGCCCCTCGCTCGTCGCAGTTTGCCCGGAGTAATTATCGTGCCCTGTGACAGGAGTTTAAGTGTCTATTCCAATGGATTTGCTCTTTACATTCTCATTCGGTAATAAGCACATTCTCCATGACGAGCTACGTCGAATTACTTCTTAACGCCAGCTCGAATTATTCATTGAGCTATCCACACGCTTTTATATGTACAGCTTCGGACAATTATTCTGAACCCACTACTGCTTATGTGTGAGTCCTCTAGCGGGGCAATATTCACAAGTAGTAAGAAATCTATTCAGTTATGTTTCAATGCTCCAGGCTTAAGCATTGGCAGCATCATCATATGCCGGAGCATTGAAACATAAACCAACAGATTTCTTACTACTTCTGAATATTGTCCCGGTAGGGAATTCACACATAAGCAGTAGTGAGTTCAGAATAATTGTCGGAAGCTGTACTTTTATAAAAGCATCAAGAAATCGCATGTACGATCGGATGATCGTGGTGGCGGTGAAATTTGCTATTGGAATGTTGGTAGACGGTTGAAAGGAAGCCGTTTCGAGCTCCACTCTCAGGTGATTCACCCTGGAAAAGTAAAAATAGAAGGAAATGGTCACGGAAGCTTTACGTTTGCTGCTCGCGGATACTCGAGAACGATGAGCCTGAAAAGAAGAGGGCACCCCGGATGTCTCGAGGCTGCCCTGGAAGACAATACGAGGAGTGCCGCGTCGAGACTAACCACTCAGACTTGGCTGCAGGCCTGTAATAAACAATACGACTCTTACACCTGCACCTTTTGTACGGTACGTGTGTACTTCCTGTCCTGGAGAGCTGAGGGTGCATCCGGGATGCCCTACGGCCCTGCGCCGGCACACGCACACTGCAAACACCAACGGGGCTACGGTGGAATTAAATTCTGCAAGAACCCATCGTCACGCCACTCTGTCGCGCGCGGATCAAGAATCGGTTCTGTTTGATCAGACTTACGTTTCACCGTGCCGGCCAGCGATTCTACGTTTCTTTACCGGCGCGAGTGCAAGCTTTGTTTAATTCACGTTAACACTTAAACGGTCACGTCTTTTGTGAGGCCCGTCGACGTCTTTGTTGGACGGGCTCAAAGGGTTGATGCCTTTTTTCGAGCCTCCCAGCAGGCTTCTCGGTAGAGCTTCGTTTACCAACAGCAACGATGGGATAACGGGTACATTATAGTTTTACAAATGAGCGACGAGTTTGATTAATTCTCTTATAAAATTGCAAATGGTTCTCGCTGTAATTTATCTCGACCGTTGTCCCGTCTGAAACGTTGCCTCGGTTCACTCGGTGGAAATTCTCAGACATCAGACATTCTTTCGTTGGAAACGGCACGCTCGGTGGAAGGAAAAACGGACCCGACGGAATTTTTTACTTACAATTTTCACACGGTCCCGGTGAGAAATAGTGCGAGCGCGTTCCAAGTGTTTGCTCCTTGCTTCAAAACACTCGCCCCCGGGCGGAGGGTAAATTAGGAGAACGGAGTTGAATCCAATTAACGCCCTTCAAGCCATCGCTTCGCCGCAACCTACTACCCGCTTCTTCCGCCCACCGTCGTAAGTGCTTCGTTTTCCTTAACGATGACGAGTCATTGTTTCACCATCATCGCCGCAAAGAAACGGGAACTCCTCGTTCTCTGAATATCCGTTGATTATCTCGTTTCTACGTTTGTCCCAGTTACCGTCCGCACTGCTGTTTCCTTGCTGTGATTCTTAATCCGTTTGTTAAGTGAACTTCAGAAGATTCAGTAAATTGCAAGTCCATCAGATTTTTCTGTTACTTACGGAATTAATTTATTTCGTGCGAAATCCCATTTTTGTGGGTTTTCACGTTACGTGAGTTATATGAAAACGTGAGGATTCTGAATCTTGGGGTTTGAACTCCGGGCGTTGATGAACGAGTGCATTGAGGATTTTTTAAATGAAAAAATGAAATGCTCTTTCGAAAAGAGTAAGCACAGGAGTTTATTATCAAAGCGAATACTTCCATACTGCACGCGCGGCAACAACGAGCTCGTGGTAGATAAATTGCATCAAGCGAGATTCAATGAAAAAATTCCTACGTGGAACATTAATCTTGTTCCCATTTCGTTTACAAAGTGACCCTCGAGAAAGCGTGCCGAGTGACACGCGATACGTTCATATTCCTACGGAGGTAAATACAAAGGAGTGCGAAAAATACACGGGGGCGAATCTCTCACCTTTGACTCGCGGGATTCTTTTCTCGTTTCTCCAAGAGAGAGAGAGAGAGAGAGAGAGAGAGATAACTCGCGCGTTCCTCGTTCCTTTGAGATCGGTTGATTTACGAGGAACCTTGGAGACGAGCCAGACTGTCATATTTGGTTTGCCCCCGGTACGTATTGCAGCGCACGGGTTACGTTACTCGAGGGTGTAACAAATTTTCAGACGACGCGCTCCGTGCTTGTTTAAATCGCGAGGACGCAGTTTAGTCTAGTCGATTATTATAGCTGTTCCAATTCTTTCTGCAGTGGTCATCGACGTCTTATTGATTAAAACAAGCTTATGGCGTTTATTTGTGATTATTAAATTAGTGTTGTTAAACAGCATTTCTTTCTCGTCAAATTTTATTTTTTAGATGAAACAATTTTCAACTGAGCAAAGACTCATTAATTAAATATAATATTCATAATGTTGAATTTTTAAATTACAATAAAATTAATATAAGACTTCAAAATGATATCGAATTCATTTTTATAAAAAGTTTATCCTTCGAACTTTTGTTTAACGTGAAAACTGTCCGAGAAACAGACAAGAACCAATAAAGGTATAAACGATTCATTTCTTACTCGCGACAGTTTCGATTTGTTGAAAACATGTAGAAAGGAAGAAAAAAAATTTGTTCTGAAAGCGACAACGTAATCTCACCGCGAGGTTCTTTCCGCTTCCGCGAAAGGCGCGCGGCGACTATCATTTTTACGCAAGTTAAGCGATGGAAAGTTAAAGGCGTGAAGGAAGCGGGTAAAGTGGGACGAAAAGGAAGATGTCCTCTCGTTTCAAGTTTTCTGATTAAATCTGTTCTTCGACTACCGAAGTTAAGGGACGAACCCAACTCCGTTTTCCTCTCGTTTAGTCGCGGAATCGGGCCAGCCGGGCCACAAGGTGAGAAAAGGATGAAAGGAAAGAAGAAACTGTGACTTTCGACGCCCGTGCTCCGATGATCAAGAGGAAACTCTGCTTAATGCACTGGAAAGTTCTGTATTTTTTTTTTTGCTGGTATTTCTTCTGGGACAGTGATTGATAAATAGTTGCATCAAATTAAGTGTGCTTGATAAAATTAAGTGCAGATTATGTTCGCGCGTAAAAGATTGGTATTTGATAATATTGGGCTGGCAACTGAATGATTGCGGATTTTTTCATTGTCCTGAATGGAAAGATCCATAATAAATTATTTAATTGCGAATTCAATATTATTAGTAAAATTAAATAGGAAATTAGTGACCCACAATGGAATGTGTCAAGGATTCGATGCAAGTAGTATAATCAACGGTATTTCATACATAGTACTAAAACGATTACTTCTATCCTTTACTCCATTAAGGAGGATTCAGAATTTCTACCATTAATGAACTTCGATTTGCGATAAATATTAAATAAAAATTGTTGCAGCGCGGAATTAGAACAATGAGGTTCCAATTGATTTTGGCTTAAAGTTTTGATGAAATTCAATATTTGGTTCTAGATTAAATCCGATTAATGCAAGCTGGGTAAACCAGTACATCACATTTGGAATTATTAAGAACTGCAAGTTTAAACATTTTTTTATGAATCCATTTCTTACCACAAATGATTAATCACGATTTTATTATAATTTAGAAAGTAATTAATCGTAAATTAGTTCAACACGTGTTTTCCCTCATCGTCCTCAATTTTTTCCCTCCACTTTCGATAGCTTGTTCGCGGCCTGGAGATCTCTGACTATTCTTCTCTCCAGAGCTCGTTTATCATCGCACACGATGCCGAGAGGCTTTGTATCACTCGTTGTCGAAGGCGGCTACGAACAATCGCGTGAGAAATAATTGCGAGAATTTACCGGACTCCATTTCCCGCAAACAAACACACATACATACGTGCCGTCATGCCACGCTCCATTTAATCGTCTGCCGGAATACCGTATTTCTTCCCGTTGATATCCAATGTCAGGCTGTCATTTTTCTGCACGGAATTCGATCCATAATGAGAAATGCTTTCAGCGGAGAAAATCATATTGCTTAATGGACGCAACCGATGAAAATGGCTATGTGATATTTTATTAAGAGTGCACTTACAATTAACAAAATATTTCATTTCCAATTTGGCGTTACGTGCACGTGGCATATTTTATAGGTATACTTGCCAAGGTTGATCCGAAATTAGTTGGGGTATTATACAGATATATACAGAAACATATGTTCACTTCTTACAAGGAACATAGTACAATTTTGTCATTAAGTTTGGTACACACGAGGCAATTCGGTAATACACATGTAAGCTGTCTTGTTACTCAGGTAACACAATGAAGAACGGTTTCTCTTGGAAGGTGGTGATTTAAAGGTGTAATAAATTTTCCCGCAGATCCGATTGCGCTGAAGCTTTGATTGCGTTTACAATATCCCAAAACGATCAGCGCCAGCGTGGCAATATATCTCGGAGAGATGTATCTAAAGTCGTTAGTGAAGAACACAAAATCATTTTTATATACCAACAAAATTTATTACTCATCATATCTTTCTATTTCGTGAGTTGGACTATTTCACATTTCGTTCTCTCAGATTTTTATACATCTAGTTGAATACTTGATAGTAAGGTATTAGAAACGAGAAAATAACCAGATTATACCTGCTGTTGAAACGTGATCCTCTTTAGGATAATCTTTACCTTAAAAACACTTTTTAGAGGGGTGCTCTTTAAGAAGCTTTGATAATTACAGAGCTTTCAGATCTCAAACGATGTTTCAAAGTTAATTGCCTTTGTAGCGATTTCGTTTTATTATTGCGTTTGATAATCACGCTTTTCATCTGTTTCGCCAGATTTCAGTGTGATTTAATTTCGCCATGCCCTTTCATTTTTAACCCTTTGCATCCGACAGATGAGTCACGGTTGCTACTGGTTTCATAAAATAATTGTTATATAGGAAAACAATTCAAAATGTAATTTTATGTTGCAATAATTTAATGAAATATCATATAAAAGTACAAGCATAAAAATCTTATATATTAATTTATATGTAAAATCATTTTAGTTAATCATAAGAAGTTCATTAAGTACTTATGGAAGAATTGCTTGGGTTCAAAAGGTTTTATAATTAAATTCTACTCTTTTATTATAAGCCGTTTCATATATTCTTCGGAATTTATATGCCCACTAGCCTCAATTTATTTCTATATTCACCGGAACGTCTATATCGTACAAAAGATATACAAGAGTCGGTATTTACCAATAACTGGGCAAACCGATCGCCGTCGGATCCAAACAAGCATCTCTCGTTCCTTTAATCAAGTTAACGGGGGAGGGGCCAGCATCGCGGGCTGCAATCTCGGTTTCCAATTTACTTGAACCATTAAGTTCATCGTGCGGCGTCGTCGTCGAGTGTTCGCCGCGTCGAATCAAAGCGCTTTGTGAAGTCCGCACGGAAGCCCGCATGAGCTTTGATTTCGGGGCCGCGCTAAATCGCCGCTGACTCGCCAATTAACGCGGCCTCATCGTTTTCACCGGCTCGTAGATTCGGCGAACAATTAGCCTAACTCGTTCAACAAATAAAACTTAGGTTCGGCCTCCGGATCTACGACCGAGTTTTCGGCGGGTGAAAACAGTGCTCCGCCAGTTTCTTCGATTTGTCTTGCCACCAGCCCTCGACGAGGCGAAACTTCGTGTTTGGGTGCGAGTCTACGGAGAATCATTGCACCAAACAGAAAGTTAATGCGTATATTTTCTGCTCGCATAACACGTTACATATTTTGTCAAACATGATATTATAAAATTTGTTTTATGATTGATTGAAGAGATGTTTACACTTATTATTTTTATTATAAACGCAAGATATTGTTAAATACGTTTAAGAATGCATTTTTATATTTCGATCATTTTAAAAATCACTACAAGTTTGAGAAATCAATTAAGACAGAAGTATCGACAATTAGATTTAAATGAAACAAAAATGAAGAAACTGAAGAGTTGTCGGGTTTAGTCAATGGTAATACTACTCGCCAAGTAATAAAGTAGATAGCGACTATAACGAGTCAGACAAATCTGGCTGCTGATCTGGCTGGCGCCATCTTCCGGCACAGAGTTGAACTGCCGCAATTCATAAAAACGTGTCGAGTGGCAGCGCGCGAGAAATTTTCGATTATTTATAAAACAGATAAATTCTCGATTCAAAGATTAAGTTATACTCAGAAAGTTATTTCTGTGATTGATCATATCACTAAAAAAAGTTGCTTCTCGGTTTTAATTTTTTCGTGTGAAATTAATCGATTCAAGCTGTAGCATTTTGTAATACTCTGTGAAAACTTAACCTTTACCTTTCATTACCAATTCCATTTTATGATGGAATATTATTTTTATGCATTTATTGGCTGTTAAGTTTTCACTTAGCATGTGATTTCAAAATTTAGTTGCATCGAAGTGACTTTCGGAAGTGTGAAACATTCGTGCCCCTCGTAAGGAGAAATGGTTTCATGAGACATACAGTCACAGTGAAAGCGTTAAACGAATAACAAAATGTAGCTTGTTACGATAACAGTGCGACAATTACGAAACGTGTAACACAGAGGAACGTAAAATGTAACGAGAAACATTCGTGGCCCCCCAAGTCGAAGTGAAAAACATGGCAATAAACACGTGTGTTACATTGCACGTGAACACGTGTCCCTTCGTAGAAGCTAAAAAGATGAAACGTCGGGTCGCATGTGTCAACAGTCAGCTTTTTATCGGCGAAGACAATTAACGTCTACTTCGTGGAGCTAATAAAACGTCAACTTGCCTTCTGATGTGGGAACGCATTAAATTGAGACAGGCTGGGGGTAATTTCAAACAGTAGTATCTTATTTTATAAAACTTAATACTTCGCTTAAGGGAGTACCCCCGGTAGTAAAAGTAAAAATGAGAATTGGTAGTTTGGAAATAGCTAAATTAAAGTGCACTGAATCTCCGGTTTAAACCTTGTAATCTTTCAGAACTTCAAAGGCGAAATTAATGATCGTCATGTATTATAGAACATAAAATTATTTTGAAGTGAAAATATTTTTGAAGTACACTTTAATTTAGTTGCCATCAAAGTATCAAACGATTCTCACTTTTATCTCTGTTACCGACGGCATTCTGTCAGTAATACATTTTTTATAGACGTAACAAATCTAGTTAAATAGATTCTAGTAACGAATGTAGTAAAAAGTGCTGTATATTAATTGATACTGCTTCTATACTTTTGCTTCTACATTTTAATTTGTTATAAGCCCGTTGGCCATGCTTTTTCACTGTCGTGCCGGTCCGCGCTTTTAGTTCTGTTCAAAAATTGGAGCAACCAGAAAAGAAGAAACAGAAACGAGGACCCAGTGTCTCCTCTGTGTCTTTCCCTTAAAATTCGGCTTGGCTTTCGCGAACTTCTAACGAGAAAACTCTTTCCTTTTTCCCGTGCCGCGTGTTTCCCCGGTTTTTTGACGTTCCCTAAATCAGTCGCGAGAGCTGTAATATTAACATGAAAAAATGAACCGCGTAGCGGGCAACAACTCGAATGGAGAACTTTTCTGAAAGACTGAAAAGCCTCTTGCTTGTTCCCCTCGGTTTTTCAGGTTCTCGCGAACTTTTGCTTTTTCATGAAGTTTACTTTATCTAAGAGTGCTTGTAAGAATATCAGGTTACGTTGTGAGATTTACCTTCTTTAGAATATTTACTTACCTCCATTCAGTCGAACTGAACACGTCGTAATTTTAAAAAGGGAAGTTAACATCCCACTGTTTAATCAACGATCATTTGCACATTTTCCGCTGCATTTTCAAAACCTCATTTTTCAGTCTCCGTCGAAGTAACAACGTTTCTATCGCGTTACTTCTGTCATTCCTTTTTTCTGTTCGTTTTGTTTCCACATTGTTTTTTTTTCTCTCTCTCGTTTTGATCGACATGACGTGCGCATCAGCTCGATGATGCTTTACGATGCAACGTTTTTGCACATTAAAATATTGTGACCGGGCAGCTCGATGTTTGTCAGGTAATTCCCGTAGCTGCATTTTCTCGGAATATTTTTCCTCACTCGGAATTGTGTCCCGTTCTAACCAGCGTTTGTGCGCATCATCAGAATTTGTTAACTTTCGAATACCGACAACGTCTTATCATAATTGATCAATTATCGAAGGGATAATTCTTTTATCAACGAAATTGTATCGAATTAATAAAATATTTAAGTTTATTCGTTTCATAGAAAAATTTGATATACCGATGGTTGTTTCTAACTTTTCAATCGCAATGCACTCATGAAATTAGGGTAATCTCAGGGATGAAGGGATTCTTCGTATCAAGCAGTGCAAATCCCGTGTAATAATAGGTTGGATGTAAATTTGTAAAAGCGTTGAAACCAGATGGCCCATTTATCTTCATTCGCGAGCGAGGCGGAGTCAGGATCAATCGGTGATTTCGTATGCATTGTTTTCCCGACTATCGATTCCCGGCGGCGGCGGCCCGAACCCGGTGGAAGTTTGCTCGCGGGAGAAATTGATCGTTCCGCGCCGCGATTCCTCTCGCGGTATCAATCTTTCGCGTTGCGTGCGAACGCGCCGGCCGATGATCCACCGTTGCAGTTTCCATCGGTTGCGAGCTTTTTAATCGGGTAGGGAAAATTGAGGTAAACGTTTGCGTTCGGTTATAACCAAGTGGATTCCTTCGCACACCCAGGGGAATTGAAAAAAACGGTGCGAACAGGTAAGGTGATCACCGGGATCGATTATTCTCGTCTCGAGCACCTTTTGTGAAAATTGCCGGCACGGGAACACCGGGTCCCGCGAGATGGAGAGCTTTGAAAAGTTTCCGTGACCGGATAACCGTTGAACTTTTCGGGTGACCGTCCAACGAAATCGTCTTGTTTGACACCGATCGTTATTGTATTACAAAGTCCCTCCCTGTTTCGTTCAAAACTCCCGTCTCTTAAACTTCACGGAGCCTTTTTTTTACGCTACTTTCGCCAGTGTTACATGAATTAAATTAAGCTCGTTAGGTGAATTGAGAGGGTAGTCGACGAGAGGATATTGTTAAAAGTTACATAAGAAGGGTATCCGTTATAATGAAGGGCATTCGTTTTAACAATTCAGGAGTTCAGTTTCACTGCTTGATGGGTGTAATGGATCGGTTCACGAGTTAGATTTACTTCCACTAATTAGTTAAGTAGTTTGTTATCGATGTATTACCTTTGAAAATTATCAGTAACAAATAATGATTTTCTGAAACAATTTTGTAACATATTTTCTCTGGTAAAAGCCATCAACAGCAACCATGAACTTCGGACTGCAAAGAAGATTCAAGTATTGTTCTATCTCATTTACTAGACAGATTATTGACTTATTATGCTGTTACATGCCTATTATATACATGCATACTATACATGCATGTCTTATACATATAAATGAAATGACATGTTGAAAAATGAACGGATGTATAGCTCTGAGAATTAATTAATTTGCATAGAACTGTCTCTGTGTTACTGTTGGAGTCTGATTGAATATTAATTCTCGCCACGATTTTATTGTTATTTCAGCGCAAAACAAAGCTCGATATTAGGAGCATATGCACGTGAGAGAGTTCCTCACGAGTCATTTCTTAAGCCCTCGTTCAAGTCTCCGTTGAACCCATGCGTCAGGCATTGAAATCTCCTTAATTACCTGAAACGCTGCGAAACATACGTTGAGGAGCATAGAATTCTGTTTGAAATTCGAACTAGCCTCTCTATCAGCAGTTCTCAGAATATTTAAGTAATTGCAAACGCTCCGAGGTGCATTTGAAAGGATATGGCGTTTTTGTATCAGGAGATTACGTCAGTGTGAAAATTATTTCTTTATCTTATCGACCAGATATATTATGATAATTATAAATGCCTCAAAAAAAGAAGAAAATTAAATAATTCGTTCTGGTAATTTTAAGGAAAGGAATATATAATAATAATAATAATTTAACTCGAATGCTTTTAAATAGATTAAATTTGGTTTACCAATGATAAGATATTAATACGTGCGCAGATAAACGTTTAACATTTAATGGAATATTAACAATGTATTTTGCAACGTGTTACGTTTCATTATGCTTCAATAAATAATGAATTTGAACGCAAATTAGGTAGAACATTAAAATTGAATATCACTTGTTTTAACCATAATGAACCATACTTGAATAACCTGACACTCATGTATTGAAATTATTGTCGAATACAATACAAATGTCCGCGTTTGATTTCTATTTTCCAAAGAACGAATTAAGAGACTGCAATTTTTAAAGTTTTCTGTAGAAATATATTTCTTTTTTTCGGACGTATAAAACAAAGCCGCTTGTATTTGCGACAGCCCAGCTCGGCGTACAATTTTTAATGCGATTTACAGCGCGAACTCGTATTCCGACAATAAATATCGATTATCGAAGCGAGCTTTCAGCCACGGTTCACCACAGTATATTGAGTGTCACGAATCTATATGATGTATGGCACACGATATGGAGCCGCGTATATAACATTATATAAAGAACTACGATCATAATCGCCCGCTACCTTATACATTACATCAACAAAAAGTATGCAGCTTTAATACAGCCTAAGGAGACATATGTATTATTCAAGCACGTAAAGACCTAGTGGCCCATTGTGACCTCGTTGAAAAATCAGATAACGCAATTCATATTGCTTTCATGCCGACTTATTTATAAAATAAGGACTGAATTTCCATTCGTCTTCTGATTACGTTTAACATAGAAACTGTACTTGAACGATAATTACAGAACTCATCACAGTTTCTTGTTTCGTTCTCCCACGCTCGGAACTTCACCAATTCCAATTTCAAAAAAGTTTAAAGTAACCAGCGAAGCCGAATTCAACCTGTTTAATAATTCGAATCGGTTCGGGGAAACAACGACGTTCAAGGGCGTTAGCCACTCGGGATTTTTCGTGCCCTGAAATCGTTATCAGTCGACCTTATCAAGCTCTCGTTCGCTAATCCCTTCTCCCGGGCTTGCCACGCAACGAATTAATTAAACTTTCTTCCCTCCACGCTCCTATCGAGTTCCGAACTGCCTTGTTCCCCGTTGGCTCGCATTTTTCCCCCGCTTCTCCTCTGGCGCGGTCCGTTTTCGACGCCCCGTTCTTAATTAACTACAGCCTCACCGATTCGCGTTTAAATAATATTCGCGGTGCGCGACGCGACAGTTTCGCTTTAAACAATTTGCATGGAACAAGGGACGCGAATTAGAAGCTGGCGTGACTTCGAACCACACCTTGGGAATTCGCGTGAATATATTTTCCTATATACAGCGTAATAAAAAGCAAAGATGAATGTTTGCTTCTAATTTATCAATTATTCCCACTCAACAAGTACGATATAGCGTCCACAAAATTTGTACGAATACTAAGACCATTGAAAGCCGAGTTAACGTTAATGAAGTTTCCAATGAAAAATGTCTAATTATGTCCTTCTTCCTTCCTCGTACAAATTGGTGCTTCCGCTATGTTGATCTAAAATCGTCTTAACGGAACTAGTTTTATACGCTTTGAACACCAAACTTCAGAATCTCTCGCCTTCCCTCCTCTACTCTTTTGCCGAAGTGTACTGGCAAGCGAAAATAAGGAAAAATAAATGGGGTTAGGTATCGGTTGCGTAAAAGTTAGCCCGCCGGAATTATCCCTCGAGTTGGACAGAGGCGACGGTACTTATAAACCGTACCGCTCGTTATTATACTTCGTTCCGTAAGTTTTAAAGGCGAGCTTGTATTTATCGTAGGCTAAATATTTTCTGCCGGAGAGTTTGGTCGCGTAATTTCGTATTGACACGTTGAATGTTTCCGACTAACGAAGCCCGGAACACGCCAATTAAAATAAAACGAGGGCTTGTAGTTCATAAGATTTTTTAAAAATCAATTACACATTCAATTACATATAATTGTTGCCGTATTGCAAATTATGTCGGGTCGCCAACTAAATTATTGCGGATATTATCATTTTACTTAATGACAAAAATCCGCGGTCCTTTGGTTGCTAACCCAATGTTCCACTTTAAGAATCAGTTCCACGTCTTGGCTATAAAACGTTTGTTGCTTACCGGATCACCATTAATGCATTCCGATTCCCAGTTTGAAACTGTATTCCCCACACTTCTTGAAATATTAATTGCAAGTTCCCTTTATAGAACGATTCATCGTGAAGTTCTCCTAACCGATCTCTCGCGTTTTTGTTCCAGAACTGTACTATGATCTACTGGAGGCGGCCGTGGCAATGTCAGACGATAATAATTTGTACATCGACGATGGCCTCGATGGATTCCCGGCCTTCGGCTTCAAGCCGGGGTCCGAGGTCAAACAACCTTATCGGTTATACCTGCCGGAAAAATTGCCGGCGGAGTTCACCCTCGTCGCGATGTTCAAACCCATGTCGTTCAAGACCAGCTATCTCTTCGCTGTTCTAAATCCATTCGAGACCGTCGTGCAACTGGGCATCCGAATTTCGGTAAACAGAATCCTTAAATACTTTTCATTATAAAAGAACTGCGTTTTATACCAAATTAAAATTCACACATGCATGTGGCACAATTAATTATCGTGTCACATGTGTTTATTTTATTCATGAGAACGCAAGTGTATAAATGATTGATGACCGGTCACTCGTCGGGTATGACTGTAATTGGAAGGTCGGCAGAAATTTCCAAGTACAATCATGTCGATTCCAAACGGAATTGGCACAGACCCTTAACTCTTTCCACTGCGGTTCGGTCGGATGAGGAAAGCATTTCCTCATGTTTCCCAATCCCTCCGGGGCCGTTGTTGCAACAGCCCGGGTCTTCGAATTTCTTTGAGATCTTTCCCGTTCCTCGCGGCCCCGGTTTCCATGGATAATACGGCTGCCTACGTGTTCAGCAGCAGAAGCAGTCCGATCCTTCGTTTCTCATGAGAATCGGGTGGTAGGACGGGAAAGCAAAACCTGACGCCACGCCCTAATTGAAATGTATAACGACGAATCCGACTAAATCGAACAGTGGGAACGATGTTTTATATATCGAATTGATCGACCCATCAATTTTTAGTAAATAGGTATTTTTGAGCCGAACGAAACTCTAAAGGGATTTCTCGCTCGCAGGATGGACCGGGCACCAATCAGAACATTTCGCTGATCTACACGAACTCGGACCTCCATTCGCACTCCGAGGAGGTGGCGAAGTTCACGGTGCCAAAGTTGACGAAGAAGTGGTCGAAGATCGTGATTCGGGTCTCGACGACGGACGTCAGCCTGTACCTGAACTGTCACGAGATGGCTAGGCAACGGGTGACCAGAATCCCGTTGGAATTGGTGTTCGACACGGCTAGCACCCTGTACATCGCTCAGGCCGGACCTCATATCCAGGAGCGATACGACGTGAGTATATAAACAAGTAGAACTGTCGAATATTGATATGTATATCCGGAAACGACGCTGAATTTGGTTTCGGGAGCTTTGATCCCGTCACTGGTACATCGATTAATTTAGGCAGTAATTAAATGTAAATTCAATCGACTACTGCGATTCGTTTTGTTGAGCCAGTAAACATGCTAAATTTTCCATCCGCTTTGTTAAGTATATTGAAATTATCAAGCAAATACGATGAATAAATGAATAATAAATGTATCAGTAAACCAAAACTGACATCTTCCAAATAATTTCATTTCGACGTTTATTAATTCGCTTGGAGCGAACTAAAATGTAATAGCCATCGTTATAATGTATACCAAGCATTTCTTGGAAAGTACTTTTCCTAAAATCGCGTTCAAGCAATAAACAACTGAAATAGAAACCATTTTGCTTTGTCATCGGTTCTTTGTTAGTACATTGCAGTTCACTTGTAAGATCATTTGCGAGAATAATAAGTTTGTTAAGAGCAACATCTTTCTCCGAGCTTGTTGACAATTCGAAAGCGATCGGTTGAAGTATGCAGCGTCGTTTCCGGTCTTAAACAAGTAACAGAACTTGTTCTCCTAGAGTCTCGTTGCCTCTCGAATGAGACGAATTTCTACTGCAAGGCATTATACCTGTAGATTAATGCCGAAACGCAATGGTCACAGAAGCTTCAGTACAAAATTTCGATGCAACTATATTCTCGGTTACATCGAGTCCATTTTATATTTGCTTGATTTAAAGAGTATAGTCTTACGAAATGAAGAAACTTCGTAAGAAAATTGAAAAAGAGGTGATTCAGGAATATTGAAAAACGGTGTATGGTGCTCTTAAGATATTTGATAATACAGAATTTCCTTAAAGTTGATTTATCTAATTTACTGACTGAAGAGAAGGCAAACCCTTGTCTTTTTACTGTAGATCTAATCACATCTTGAATCTCATTCGTTCATACAATTTACTATCGGATATTATAAAAGAGAGATAGATCGATTATCAAAGAATAAAACAATTTATTAAAATAAATAATTTCTATTGCCTGGGAATAAAATGGCAACAATTGAATTTCAAGCACATAATCGCAAAGGTTATTCGCATGAAATGTCGCGGAGCGTACTGGAACGGAATTTACTGAACGATTATCGCACACGCGTTGTAACTTAAGGGCATTTATTACAATTTGCGAATCGCGCGTAGTTATTTGCAATTTTAAGGTTTCACCGTTCGCGACGTCGATTTCCCAGCTGTTATTTCGCGTTGTCACTTAACGATAATTACCGTCGCTACAGGTCTGATCGCTGTACGATTTTCCGTATGCCACGTACGCGCACAGAGACAGTGATTTATTCTGGTCCTTTGTTAATTAGCCGCTGACGATAATTGTTGCAATCCGGCGCGTTCGTTACAGTTACGTACGCCTACGTGGCTACGGTTCACACTTTGACGACGCACGGGGAAATTATTATCGCAGCGATTAATACTATTCGATTTGTCGCACAAAATCAACGCGTTTCTCACCATTTTTTCATCGGTTTTAACGTATGCATATATTTCATGAAACGACGAAAGAAAAGTATTTTAATCTTCTTGAATTCCAGTTATCCATATTTGACTTCGTATTATATTTAATATCGTAAATATCGTTTTTATGATAATCAGGACCAGAACCTTTTTCCGGAAATATAAAATTCGACTAAAAAAAGAGGAAATTCGATTTGGGTTAAGCGCTGAATATAACCTTTTTTTTTGGAAATCGTTGTTACTATTCGTAGAAGCGTTTCAGCGAGCGAATCGAATTTATTTAATTCCGAGCCGTTGAAGCGGCTGAAAAATTCACGCGCATGGTGCTTCTTTCGGAACAATTAATCAGCTATTTAATTCGATGACAGCGGTTTTTGCGGAATTCCAACCGCGCCTGAGCTGGACAAGATTTGATTGACAATTTATTTCCCGAACTGCTAATTCCGTGCATCGTTCCAAAACGAGGAAGTAGCTAAAATTAGTGCGTTTCACATAATCTCGAACAGATTTCATATTTTTAATCCTGTTTTATCTTTCTTTCTAATTATTTAATCTGATATTTAGACATTTTTTTCATCAACATTAGGCGAAAACCAATAACCTCTTCTCTCGGTTTCGCAAGTTTCACAAATGATGTTCGCGATAAATTTCAGTATATCGTGTTCGATGCTCGATTACATTTATCAGAAACTACCCTCTATTTTTTTTTCTTTGGAAAGTCAGCTTTCCCGAAAGTTCAAGTTTCGCAGAGAGCGTAGCCCATGAGCTGGTTACTTCTCGTCGGATAACGCGACTCCAGAGGGACGTTCTTATCGAGTGTTCACCGCCATTTCCATTTGACAGTCTCCTTTCACCGCGTCTACCTTTACTCTTTACTTTTTCATGCCCTTTGAGTGCAAACGACATCTAAAAAAATTGCCTTCCCTATCTCACTCCGCATTCCGTTTTCATTCCCTTTATACCCTCAATTAACCAAATTATTAAACGATTCCGTTTGACATATTATAAAACAACCTCGTAATTTCTTGCCGGACACCGAGCGCATTTAAATAGTTTATAACTAAAGCATCGATATTTCAATATCGCGATATTAAAATCGCGATTTGAATCGGTGAAATCGCTCGATCATAAAAGAATAAAGAGGACCCGTTTAAAGTCTGGATAAAAGAGTTTAGGTTTGCAACGATCGTAAAAGAAGCGAAGAGGGATTGCGAAGACGGCCGTCTATCTCTCAGTTTTCAGCAAGAACATAATCTTTCCTTTCCGTCACGCGATACACGTTATCGAGTGACGCGGCGCCGGGGCACAAAGCCGTGGGACAATTTAAAAATTCGAGACCGACGCGACGCGACGCTATAGGAAACGGGAAGATCCGGAGAATCATTTGTCGTTTATCCACGCGCGTCGTCCACCTCTCATCGATCTCCTCGTCGCCGTTCGAATTTCCCTACACACAGTAACTCAAAAATTGATTACATGTACTCGGGTTCAAAACGCACGTTCTGGCATATGATTAATTTTCTTCAGTTCCCATCGTGCACCAGCTCAATCGTCGTAATCTTTTGAACTTTTTGTGTACTATATTAGAGTTGAAATTTAATATGAAGATAAGACGGAGAGATAATCTCAGTGTTTCGGGTATCAGTTGTTGACTGATTCTATTTATCTCTATTTCTTTCACGTTGCTTCGATCGGAATTAATTTGCTTTATATAGTTCAGCTTCGCATCGGACGCGAATAACTCGCCACTCGATTCAATCAATGAATAAACGAAGCGATTCTTTCTCATATAGACGGCGGCAGAATAAAGAGCGAAGGGTGGCATTCAGCGAGGAGTTCCCGGTGACAGGGTGGTTAAACTTTCTTCAGAGGAATTTTAAATCCCTCTCGGGTCAACGCGAGATTTGGAACGCTGCCAGGGAACATTACTGTTAACGTTATTACAAATATCGTGACGTTACGTATAATGAAATTTAAAATGCGAACTTGTAATAACGGTAGAACGTGATTTTACGAGCAGGCTCTTCAGTTTAAATTAACCCCGCGGGATTACCTTTTGGTACACTAAAAGAATTCCCTTATTACACTTTAATAACTTTTTCATATCGTGCTCCAGTTCCGTAATTCCTTGAAATCGAAATAACAATCAATTAACCTGCCGTTTGATCGCCTTATTCTGGCCTCGAAAATTATATTTTGCATTCGCTGCGAGCGCGTACGTACTCACTCAGTTTTTCGCCGTCAAGCCTCCACTCGATTCCGGATCGCGAAACGCTGCAAAACTGTCTACCAAGAATTTCTGCTGCCCGTTCGCGCACCTTTGACCCGGAAACCACGGGCAACGTGTTACACATCGTTTCGATGCCCTTTTACCTAGATTCGATCAATTTTCCCGTTTCGCTGTTTACCTGAGTGCCATTTCGTGCTCCGAATCTTCGGAACTACGAGTGCAGTTAATTGTCTCACGTTTCGAAGAAATTAGAATTTTCAGAATTAATTTATCGGGAACTTACTTAATTTAGGTAGGTTTATATCTGTTTTGAGTTTACTGAGCTTAATTCCTGGCAAGAAATCAATGAGAAGAAAACCGTGGACGTAATCATTTTCCGGTGAAAGCTGCAACGGCCTTTAATTTACGATCGGATTTCCATAAAAGGGCTATAAGTTATGTTAAGAACGCTGCGTCCGCTCGCGTTTTACATGATGCTGCGGTTACGTTTACAGCCGCATTATAAATACCTTCGTACAGAGGTTTCATCTTGTTTCGGATATGATAATGCAGCACTCGGCCGTTGCGATCCAATTCGCGTTTTTCATTATTTATTAACGCGATTTATTTTCGTGCATCTAATAAACGCAAAAATGACTTGCGTCTCGATATCAGGGTGTTACCTTCTTGTTTCCAGGTGAACTGCATATTGCGTCGCATAATAGGTATTTCGATCAGTTTTAAAAATAATGTGCTGTCAGTTTAATCGATTTTAATACACAGTATTTGATAAAATATTCGGTCGTATAATAGAAAATTAATCGCAACGGAAATAATATACATCAGTCATGAAATTGTCAGACTGGCTTGAATGACAAACGTACATTATCGTTAAGTTCAGCTGCTTCGTAAAATATTTGGCTATCATCTGCGTACACTTTACCTTCGGTAGGGACGAAAGGTGAAATGTTAGATAGGAAGAAGTTTGTAAAAAGAAATTAATTGTACGGTATTAAAATCGAGTTGCTGCCGGTAATCGCGGTTGCATGAATTATTCAGGAAACGACTAGTTGCAAAAAAATGTGCTACCACTTGCTACGCCGGTTGCCTCTCCGCCACTAAAGGCGGTCAACGTTGTTAAATGCGCAGTTACAAAAACTAAGTTAATTCTTTGTTCTCCGAGAGAGTATTAAATTGAGACACTCTAAAACCTGATCAAGTTTTATTTCACTTTTTATCAAAATCTGACCTCTCTAACTTAAACAACTTTAACTCTACAATATAAAAGCCGTACAATTATTTATAAATATTATAGCTGCATGTATATTCTGTATAATTATTTTAAAGAGATTAACGACTCGCCTGAGTTAATTTGAAAGTTTACACCGTAGCCGGTAGAACGGAACGAAAGGGTCCGAGCATAAAATTTTGTATTCGCTTCACGCGTATGCCAAGTCATACCGGAAGTCGAAAGCCGACCATGAGAACTTTCAATAGATAAGGCCGGCCCGTGGGGTTTCATCGGGGGCAACAGAAAGTGTACGCATACTATTCTCAAGCATCGTAAGGATATACAACTAGGTAGGGTGAGGGGGTGTAACGAGGACGAAGGGGATGCACGTGGCGAAGCATAAGCCGGAATGTGAAACGTGCCATCAGCATCAAGGAGGGACGTACATGCACCGAGATAAAAGGTTGCTTTCTTCGCGGTGAGAGCCGTGAGACATGTGATTCCGGTGTGTATCGATGACCCTTTTTTTTTTGAACTCACAGTGCGAAAATTTTCTATCGAGTTAACAGGTCATTTCTACGCTTCATGTTCTTTCTAGGCTCCCAAATGAGTCGTTATTTTTTATCAACATTCCACAGTTTATTATTACATATTTTAATCTGATTAAATTTGAATTTTGCAAATGAATAAACTTTGCAAATTAAAATGAATTTTGCTATTATAATAGAGTGAAGTCACTGAAATTGTTTTAGTAAGGTTTGTTCTAAATGTGGGAATGAGATAAGTTCGGAGTATTCAGAGTAGGAATTTATTTATTGTATATATTATGTTACATATTTATTTTCAGATTTCAGACCTACTTTTTCTTGGATTATGTATATACATATTAAAATGAATCTAAAGAAAGACGATGATAAATTCGTGGAGGTGACAACAAAAACAGTTGATTAATTATGGATATTGCGATGGTGCGTTCTTAGCATCTTTCCTTCTCTCCTCGCTCTTGTTCTCCCCGTATCTGCGTTTCTTTAATGAACGTCGTTACGGCCGTGGAACAGGCGTCGGGAGGCAGAGATTGCTTCGTTATATGAAATTAGCCATTTAGAGGCAGCCTCTTCGCCCTTGCAAGGCCGCGTCTCCTCGCATAGCCTGAACAAATTTCCTTCTCCCTACTAACGTGGTAACAGAATCAAGTTGAGATTGAATTTTATTGTTTTAAAGCGGCGAACATAATATGCAACGATACACGCAAGAAAAAAATAACATACATTCCGAAATACATCTTGAACAAGCGTAATTAATTTTGACACCGTGGAATAACGATTGAAAAATGCGTTTTGAAGAATGATAAAAAATTGGGAATTCGGTGTATAATTCGAAGTTCCCTTTTATCGCGTTGAGTAACGAGCAAGAGTTAACCGGTTTCGTTTCTCTAATGAGTAATACCTACCATCCCACATTTCGCGCGCACGCACACTGTAGTATATTACCATTTGACGGGTGCGAGACACGTTTTTTGATATTTCCAACATCTCGCGAAATAAATTCAAACCGAAATGCGATTGTTCCGCTGTACGGTGCGCGCGGTTTGAAAAGCGCCGCGTTTCAATTTGCTCGCGTTGTAACGCGCTAAAAAGCGTTTCACGATCATACGTGGAAGCGGGATCGTTAAAAATATCGAATGAGATCGGCGACGAATTAAATGTTGATGATCCGCGGAAATCATTATTTCTATTCGCGTTAATTGCGATTTCGTGTATCCGCATAAAGCGGTTCACCCTCGGTGTACAGGTTGTGCAGCCGCCATGATTTCAACAAAAGTGTTATTGGCTATTTATTCGCTGAGCTCGTAAATTCGAAACCCGTATTAACAATAATAAATATAATCTATCGACTGAAGCGACGAGATTAATTTTTTACGTTCACATCGGCGACACTTTCAGTTTCAGTACGGATCATCAATTTCGTTACTGTTCGCGGAGTAACTGTTGGCAAACCGAATAGAGAACCGAGACCGTAGGAAAATCAACTTAAATCGAATTGCACAATAGTTTCGACGTGATCGCCACGCGTTGCAACTTGAAGCAAGCGTTCTCCCTGGATTCTGAGACATCCAATCAAAATCAAGCCGGAACCATGAAGTTCGAGGAATCTCAAAAGCTAGGGGTATGAGGCGAGAGATAGATAGATAGATAGAGAGCGAAAGAGAGAGAGAGTGAGAGAGAGGAATTCTCAGAGCTACGTTATCCTTATGTCGACGATTCCTCGATACGATCGTAGGTTACATCAGTGTCGAGGCGTAGAGATTACAGCGTTGCATAGAATTAGTCGTTTAAGTAGTTACACCCACTCTTACTTCTGTAGGAAATACGCTAGACGTTGCGCGTTGCTCCCTGCAAAATGATCATTGCTATTCTACTTATCCTCTCCCTTCGCTTTCTCTCGTCGTCGAATTCCTATTTAGTTTCTTTTTTTTTTGCCCGATGCTCGCTGCTGTTTTACACTGTTTCTTCAACGTGCTTTCCCATTATTGTTAAGATCGTCTCTTCCTTCTTTAAACTATGTAATTTCATTTGCTGCTTCCACTCTTATTACAATCTTATTTTTATTTTATTTATTTATTTTATTTTTTTAATGTATGTTTCTTCGTTTCTCGGAGAACTCGCGAAATAGCTTAATTCTGTTAACATTTGATCAGTTTCATTCTGATAGATCGTATCGTTCTGTTTTAATTATTGTTTCGTGTTTGCAACATAAGAGCCGCCGTGGTTAACTGAAATTTCACGCTACACGGCTTTAGCAATCAGTATTAATACTAATGGGGAAACATGGATTACGTACGAAATATCTATGTTTTGCATTGTCTGTCATTGTAATCGCACCGGGAATCTATATTTGATATACCTCTCAGCAGTATGAACGGATTTTGGGCAAACAATTCGGACTTCTCTACCGTTCGCCGATATTAATATAGTTTGCATATACAATGCGAATCGTGCTGCATTAAATACGGGGAATCTAATACCGGCACGCGTCATGGGACGAGGCCGTGATATCATTTATCGTCCGCCGATGTGACTTTCGATCTGATAAATAATCACACTCGATTCGATAGGAACATAAGGGATTTAGAAAGCATATTAGGTTAAATCAATCTCGATCCGTCAGCTTCACGGGTTTCGTTCCAATATCTAATTATACCTCGGTATGAAATTTTAAGCCGCTTCTTACATAACCGACGCATTGCGCACCGACTCATTTTTGCCTCAATCAATACCTCCAAAATGTTGAGTCTGCCCACCTCTGATCAAGTCAGATAAACAATTCATGCTGGCAACTAAAATGATCTCTTGTGCCAATCGAAGTGATGTTGCAACAATTAAGGTTGTTTCCTTCATTACTGATTTTTCTAAATTACTTTATAATTCACAAATTAGTGCAACAATTTTGTGAATCAGGCAAAATCTTTAATATTTATTTCTTGGCTTCCTATCAGTTCGACGTATAAACAAGTTTAATTGAGAAAGTGAGAAACGTACATGATGTTACATTAGCGATAACAGCGATGCCAAACTTTTATCAAGCATCGCATGCATTATCTACGTAGATAGAAATTTCTCCCACCCCACGTGTTTTTCCATTTGCTTTTCCCATCGCGCCGTTTCGTTGATCCTGACAACGGGGGACCGGTTGGCCGCGTTGCGTCGTGTTCCGTCGGACGTACAGTAAATTGATTATCGATTCCGAATAAATTCCATCGACCTCGCCTGTTCTTAGAATCGCGGCTGGAGGGCCACCGGAAATACCGTTGTTCTCCCTTTATTTAAAGACTCGAGACGGGATTACGCGGCCATCGGAGTGCTCTCGATTAGAACGCGTTACCCCGGTCCCAGCAATTATTCCTGCGTCACTGATTTCCAGCTTACGCTTCCAAGTTCCCGTCCGGTCGAATGGTTTATTCTAATTTTTTGCAGTAGAGGACGCAGAAGAGAAATATCGTACGAATTAAAAATTGCTCGACGAGATGTTAAAAACGCGTAGTACATTTTTGGAGCGGAGTTTTCGGCATAGTTAAAAGTTACGTTGTCTGGTTAAACGTTTATCGGAGTCGAATAAAATATTTGCAAAGTAACTATTACCAAATTGACCAGGAACAAAGAACAAAGAGAATCCCAAAAATCTGTCTATGCTCTTTGCTCTAACGACTGTGTTCATTTCAGTATAACACGTGTACAGTCAGTAAGAAAATTTGCTACACTAGAGTAAAATAAAATATTACGTTGAAATAAATTTTTGCATTACGTTAGATTTTATTTAATTTCATGAATTTTAGTGATTCAGATTTTCTATCCAGGAAGCGTTTGAAACGTCATTTGCTTGAAATTGTATTAACCGCACGAAATGCCTAAAAGGTTTGAGGGATAGAAAGGCAATAACTGTTGTCGGAGACAACAATCGTTTTGCACATATATTCTCGTTTTCGTTTTTCATGTATATGCATGCTCGCCAATTCACCGCGAGGTGCCATACGGAAACCAATTAACCATACCGTGTAACGAGGCTGCCCTTCGACCCTGTACACCATTTTTTAATTGCTTCTTTCCGAGATATTCCCCGTTGACGTGGTAACTGAATATTTCTTTTATTATCTCGCTTATTCTTCGCTCGAACGATGATTGAAATCAACTGTTATCAGCTTTGTCAAAACAATTTCTATATTGAAAATCGGTTACAAAACATGTCAACAGATTCGTTACGAATCGAACTGACACAATCGAATTTAATTGAGAATTTTTGTTAAAGGAATCAATTTAAAAGTTTATATGTACCAATAGAGCACACGGTATTTTTAATGAAAGCCTACCGACGAATTGAACAATACAATTTATTTCAATAAAAAATAAACCCAGTGATCGTTTTAAAGAATAGAGTTGCTAACAGTTCTATAAAATTCAGGTAAAAAGTATTATTTATTGAATTCATTGAAACGAGTGAATGATTAACACTAAACCTACCAGGGTCAAATGACCCTTCTTAAATTCGTCGATAAAAATAAAGCACAAATGGTTTTATCATGTTGCTAAAATTGTAACTATAACTTAATTTGATGTCGAACTAAAATATCAATGCCAATATTGAATAGCATTCAAATGTAAAGAATGTGAATATAGTATACTTGTCTGTGAAATCTGACGGTAGGTTTAGTGTTGAATCATTTTATATGGCACTTAGCTTGTATAATAAACGTTAATGTAAAATCGTCACCGCAGGACTCGCATTAAAAGCGGATCTCTCGCGTGTACGAATAACGCGCCGCGCCGCAAAGATTTTAATTAAAGCACCGGTAACCGTAGGATCTGGCGGAGCATGAAACAATTAAACTTTCTCATAGAAGGGAGAGGAAAAAAAGGCGCGGGTAGGTTGAAAGAGGATCCGAAGGGGCGGCGGCGATTCGTACGATGAGTCCGAGCGCCTGAAAGATAAATTCCATCGGCGCAGGCTGACATTCGAGTTTCGAGCGCGAGTGCAAACAAAAAACTTTTCTCTTCGGCGAAAGTTCGCCGTCGGAAAATCTTATGGACCGGGCGGGGAGCCCGCAGTAAACCGAAAACGATGCGAAAGTAATTAGCTGGCTATTTACGAATTTACCGCTGTTGCGGAAAGGAACGAGTGGAACGAAAGAAAGAAACGAACCTGAGACGTCGTATTTTTCTGTTACTGCCCGCTGTTACCGAGTCTAGGGGTTAATTAAAGGACTTCGATTTTGTTCATCGGCTGATGTTTCATTGAGGATTTTCCATCAAATATATTAATATTTGGGAATATATTCGTGTTTACAAACTTGGAGTTAGTCTTTTATTGAATCGTTAGAGTGCAACATTAAAGAATGAATTTTTTATTTATTCGAGTGTTATAATGGATTACACACAATTCTGATTATAATTATTTTGTCATTTATTACATGCAATAATAAATTGAAGGAGGAGACTCGTTTCCAAATCATTGAGCGAAAAGAATTTCGAAATAAATCGATTGCATCGTATTTGACAATCGTTGAGAATTAATAAAAGGGTCGAGAGAGGAGCAATAATTCTGCTGTCGCAGCGTGTTACATCGAGATATCGTGATTGCGCGCGAGAGTAGTGCACTGTTTAACGTCTATAAATTTTCACTTACGTTATCTCATGTGTGCTTTCATTAATTTCCGTAAAATGACCAACATTCCATCCTGCTCTCTCTCTCTCTCTCTCCCTCGTCCGTTTCGCTTTCACCGTTTTCGGCACGGCCGACCGAGCAGAAAGGTCAGATCACGCTAAAGCAAATATAGGTCACGTTACAACAGCAATTTTGACAAATTTTTCTTACGTCGTTAAATATAGAATAATTCAGTGATAAATTTATGACAATAAAGCGTCGCAGTTCGTAAAGCGAATGCGTCAATTAAAGCAGGTATAACAAGGGATTTTATTTAATTTGAATTAACAACGCTGATGATCGCAGATAAATGAACGTTTTGAAATACAAAATTATATTATATTATTTATAGAGATACATTTTATATTTTCTTATCCTTTTATTAGTTAAGACGTAGCGTTAATCAAAGGAAAAGTACAGCTAAGTAATACGTAGTCTAATTTCGAAATTCCGGCAGCAACGTATAGAGTAAAGAAATTACTGCTCTTAATTATCATCGTCGATCTATTGGTTTGACAACCACCTCGGGATTCTGCAACGGAATTTCAATTAACGAAGTTAATCGAGATAGGAACGGGACAGTTCAACTCAAAAGCCATTAAATGATTGAAATTCTCCTACTTCTATAGTAAATATGTATGCCTCGAGCTTGTGGTACTGCGTCTTCGTGCCATAATGCTAGCAATAAGCTCCGTGAATTAATCAAAACCAGAATTATGCTTCTGTAAGACGATTATATTTAGGTGAACTGAATTTTTATTCTAAGTTCAATCTGGAGAAAAAAAACAATGGATGAAATTGGATTGAAGACTGATTGGATGGCTTCGATATGAAAATTTAAATGTGGATGTGGTTTCGGGGTGAAAACGATAATTTAATTTTAACGTTAATCAACTCCATCGAATTTCATTTCTGCTTTATATGAATAAAATAGCATCGAACGTTGCAATCGAAATTTCATTGCCGATTTTGCTACAGATCAATAAAAAATTCGTTGTTTCATTTGATGATCTGACGGGTAATGAAATTACTTAATTAATTAAAAGCTTACGACATAAGCGATTACGATACTTAGAATGAGTCCAATATATGTTATTATAGCCAATTTTATTAATTAAACAAATAGTTTCAGCCTTTAATACGGTTTTTTAATTAACATGCTCCACATTTAACATCTGATAAGTAAATATGATTTCTATATACGAACTTAATCAATAAACGGTTTACTCTAAATAATTCCATTTCCTGTAACAGTATCGTCACCGAGGAGATATTAATAAAGAGTGCCAGCCCCTGTGTTACAGCGCGGCAGGCAAAAGGGGCCTGAGGGGGCCTGGCACCGTAAAATAGATCTCTGAATTCTGACACAGCATGACTACTTTGGCACATATTTTTATTCGTTTATTAATCAGAATTTAACTACTTTTACGATACGTTCATACATATCTCTACTATAGTACGCTCTAGTATCATCTTTCATTCTTCTTCATCTTCGAAAATCTTCGCTTCCATATCAAATATTACTTATCAGCGACCCTCAGTCGATATATTAGCGTCGATAATTGGTCAACATAGTAATGCAGTTTAGAACCGACGACTGCTTTACTTTCTGTTTCCTGCTTTTCAATTCTGTGCATTCTAGCGGGCGAAAAAATTCGCGTACTTTTCTTCTGCCGCGAGGTCCCATAAGGCTGGCACTCTTTACTAATCTCTCCTCGGTGGTATCGTTCTGTAATTAAGTCAGACATTTCTTTGGGAATGAATTCTTGCATTACCAGTTTCTAGATAAATGGATTGTACGATACGGAATAGAAACTTATTACTTTCGTTTGCATTCCTGAAAATTGCACAGTCAGAAATACGAAGTTACAGCTTATTTCCGAACATTTCCCCTTTCAAATAAACGTCTGTCATTTCATTTAATTAACGGTCTTAGACAGTTGCCCATTGACTGCTACTTCTACTATTAACTTGCAAAATATCTATTAATATGTATACATATATGTACATATTTCCTATACACATTTTCACGTTTTTGCTGAGAGTACTCGTATTTTAATTACAAGGCAAAATCTAGTCTACCATTTCGCGGTGGTCAGGCCACGCACGCGTTTATTTATATTTAACTGCCGTCGTTGTAACCGAGTACGCGTTGATACCTACTCGTCGTGAATACGCAGGGGGCAATCAAGCCTCGCAGCGTCGCGTCGAAAATGCAAAGCCGCGCGCCAGACGAATCCACGCTCCCATCTCGTCGATTGGCTCCCTCGCTTCGCAATCGACAAGTAATTAAAATGCGATCGCCGCGTACTCCGATTAGCATAAATAAATTCCCCCGTCCTCCCTCGCTCACTTTTCTTTTTCTGTTGCATTTTTTTTTCTGTTCGAGAGAGAGAGTGAGTAGAGTCGCGACGCTCCTCCGCTATTTGCCCATTCGGCAGCGGGCGTAATCGTCGACCACGTGTTTGCCAGGCAAAAACATAGCCGGCGACAATTAACTGTCGACCAATGAAATTAATTTATTAAAACGACGCGACGAGAACGCTCGTTACCCCCCGTCACGTTTTATCGCGTTTACACGCAACTGTACAGCGAAACTCTTCTCTCCACTTCGCTACCGTTTTGTTCCGTTCTGTTTTTTTTTTTTTCGTCGATCCGATCCGTTTTTCCCTTTCTGGGTTATGGTTTCTAGTACTAGTTTTATCGAGCCGTTGGGTGCAATTGAATTCGCGGAGACATCCTGCCGCCGGGTTTTATCACGTGTGATCCGATTAACGAGCCGAGAAATTGTTCATTCATTCACCGTGTACCGTTGCTGTTAATGAAACGTTTTTCTTATTAGTTTCTTAAAATAATTCTGACCTCGACGTGAATTGAAATTTTATCAGGCATAGAAATCAGATTCATTGAAATTGCATGTGTCATTTCTCATGTGTAAGGGAAATTGCAGGAACTGTTCTCTGCCTCACGTCAGAGGAGTCATTATTCTTTTTATACAATAATTGTTGTAAATAACATATATATGTACAAAATTAAAGATTGCCGAAGAAAAGTATGTTCAATCATTTAAGGATACCTGTAAGAAATTCATTCGAGAGCAAAGAGGTGATACATAGTTCCAAAAAATACATTTAATCAAATTAAAAAAAATAATAACATATTAAAAGAGAAAGATATATCATCGAGATGTGAAAAAAATTAATGTTAGGTGGGAGGCGTGAGATCACGCGATCCAATTCGTGCGATTTTATTATTTCATTGACTCTTTTTCCTGCTCACCGACCGAAGGTTCTCATCTCTTCGGCTCAATTTTCCGTTTCCGCGAAACGGGACGTATTCCCCCTCCGTATAAGCCGCGCGATATCCGCCGTTGGTTTATTGGACAATAAATGTTTGAGCACATAAACGAAACGCGATGCTGGCCACCGCACCGGGAAGTTATTAAAGAAACGTGCGGCTGGCAGCCGCGCAACCGCGCCTTTTTGCCATTTTCCACGGCGACTTCCCGCAATCGAGGACCGTATCTAAACCGGGGCTCGTATTATCCTTTAAAATCTTCATTTCCCTTCATCTCTCTATCATGCTGTTCCACTTAATTGAACTGTTTACTTCGTGCTATTTTTATGCTCGTTGAAAATATTTACTTCGATTAAAATATATGATGAGATGGTAACAGATAGTAAAAGTTATTAATTCACGTTATTTTGTAGTTGCGAATGCGAAATACTAATGGCTGTTTGGCAGAAGATCTAGTTAGTAGGTTAACTAGGAAACTTGAACATCTCTGCACACTTACCTTCCTTCTAGCCAGCAATGTGGGTAGCAAAATAACGCGGCTGAATAGACGGTCACCTTTCATCCAACGTATACCTGCCCTGTCGTACTTACTATAGCGGGAAATTTTCAAGGAGTACCATTCGTACGTCCGTTCCATGTGAACCTCGTAAGCTTCGCGATTCGGCAGGATGGATTTTTATATACCAAATAATTAAGAAATAAAACCGGCAAGAAATGAAATCAGTTATCGGGGATAAAGTTAAATTATAAGCGATCTGATTGGTAACGGTTCAGAAAAGATTTATTTGTCACGACACGGGTTCAAGTCGATGAATTAATCAAAGTTAATTAACCAGCGTGGTAACGATCGTTCATTAAACATATACGTATTGGAAAAATAGGCGGCGGGTAACTGATTTCCGACGTCATCGTCGAAACGATATCGCTTGAAAATAGAGCACGCCAGAAAGCAAAAATACAAGGGGGAAACTGAACAGGATCGTTGTAAATCCAACTCAACGTTATTGTCAACTTCCACACACAGGCTTCACGATGTCTGTGAATAAAAAAAAAAGTATAAAACTGTGCATTTCGGTGGTTCGAATTGATTGTCGTTTTTTGACGTTCGCAACGGGCCACGCGAGCGTACGTTCCTCGTGAAACCTGTTTGCTGACGATTTGACATCGGGCCTGAAAAAATTGTGAACACGCGGGGTCGGTACGCATTAATAAAAAAAGAATCATTTCGTCAAAAAACAGTTGCTGGCATTTTGGCTAAAAATCGTCACTGCGTACTTGTTGCCCTATCGTCCCACGAGATTTTTCCCAGTAAAGATTTTAGGATACTCTATAATTTTTAATTCTATCGATTCTTCAGGGCTTTACCTTCGATGGAGGTATCTATTTAATTGTTAAAAATCTGATTACATGATTGTGTGCCAGTTAGAAAAAAGGTATAAAAATTCAAGGTTCTTTGGAGATATATGATTAAAGTAATCTTGATGTTCCTTAGAAGCTCCTCGCTCTTCTAATTTGAGCTTGATATATCGTCCACTTTATTAAGGAAATTAACAATTTTGCACGTTCGTGGATAAATGAACCGAAAGTTTAGAACTGTTTCATGGTCTCTAAAATTTACGTTCTAAAATATGACCTGGTTTTTAGAGAATTAATATCCCAAGTGTCACTTCGGATATCTTAGCACAGGAAATTGATTGTAGAATCGTCGTTAAAACCATAAAGATTCAACCTACTATCCTTATTTTCCATATATTATGCCTAATAATTAAATTAAAATGGTAGAAACGTGTGATAGTTCTAAATTAACTTAGATGAGTCACGAGCGAGACGTTCACTTATAAAGTTTTGAAAAGCTGCACGTAAGACGTGTTGCTAATATTACAACGCGGCATGGCGTCCAGATTTCGAGATCATTAACGAGCCAGGGAGCGTAGATCGTTAAACGAAGATCTCCTTAAGTAGAGTAGAAGGTGTAATTTCTCTTCGGAGGGAAGAGAGTAGCAGCGAGCGGGGATCGTTTAAAGAGCACGCCAAATCCGCTCACTCATTACCAGATATTTGTTAATTACCGAAGAAGGCGCGCGTCAGCGTTCATCCCTCTTTTTGCATCTCATTTCTCAAAGAATCTAGGCGCTATAATTCATGCCATTAAATTTTCTGCTTGGATTATTACATCTTTTTAACTGAAACCAAATTCATGGCAATGTTGTATCGTACGTGCAATAAATGTTAATCTCTTCTTCTAGTAATATTTTTAACTGTGACCCTGGTCATATTTTATTATAACATCCGAATGGCAGTCGTTATTTTCATTGAAAGATAAAGCCTGAAAAGTTGCTCCCATGGTCTTAATATTTTATCAAATACAATTCGCAAAAAAAAATCCAGCGGCACAGAATTCCGTTTCGGTTTCTGTATTATTTAACTGCGACGTCAATCTCGTTTTATAGCAAGCAATCGATGTGACTTTCTAGCTTTAATGTTGCACAAGTTGCGATTCGGTTCGATTTCACGTTTGAGTTGTACCCACCGACGAAGTTCACTCCGGTGATTGGTAATGTTCTGCAAAACGCGCGGACAATAAAAATGGTGCGGTTCTAAACCATTGATAGCCAGTTGCATAGTTCCTGCGTGTGCGTTATCAAGTTAATAGTACTGTTTGTTACACGTAGTTGTAGTTGTAGTTTCAATCGATGTAATACCGGTACAATGCTCGCGCGATGATTTTGAAGTTACTATTTCCCTACGTTTCAGACCGAACAATTTTATATAATTTTAGCATGAAATTCAAAGAAATTGTGAACAATAGGATTGCTCGTTCTCAATTAACATTGATATTAAACTTCTGTTCTACTCATTAAATTTCAATGCCAAATTAATTAGTAAACAAGTAAGAGTGATACGAGTTAAAAATTATTTATTTTAAAATACTACCTCACGGATGCATATATGCATAGAGGGAGTAAAAAAGGTTCAGAAACGTCGCCTAAAGAATTATAAACGATGTCCAGGGTGCGGTCGTGTCCTGAGGGAGGTACGACTAATTACAGCCTCGTGTAACTTTAATACCCAGTGAAACGCAGTTTCACATCTTGAGAGATGAAAATTTAAACGGTTAAAATAATTTTATCGTGCCGAGGGACGCGAAGTTCGTTACTCGCGGATTTTACCCGATGGCGGTGGCCCTCTGACGAAAAAAAAACGGTCGAAAAAAAACCCTTGCATATCGTACTTTTCCCTTATTGAAATAATTCCGAAAAAATAAGAGGCTTTGAAAAATAAGACACATTCGCGTATTACAAAGAGGATTGTCATTATCATTGCTCGAGGGGTAGTTCGAATCAAAAGAAAACGGCAATTGCTGTGTATTAACACTATTTCTACCGCGATTTTGTCTATACCTGTTTCGAACCATATGCGCATTTTTAAATCCAAAATGAGCTGCAGGAAAATGATATCGCTGATTTAATTTAACAACTATTATAAGAAAAGTCAAAAAATTAATTGCGGAGAAATGATTAAACCTAGTGAATAATGTTCGGTTAAAATTTGAAAGGTGTCTTATGACATCTCCTGGTAGAAATAGTGTTACAAGCTACCCTTAATGCATGCACATGTTTGTAATTAAAATAAATTGTTTCAATACTCTTGACGCGTAAAAAAATAAGTAATTTCTTAATTAAACCCATGTATCTCTCTGGTACACCATATTTCGTGGGGGTAGCGTAGGTAACCACGGTAATTCTTATCTCTTAACACCTTTCCTACGTCCGGGCGTTCCTTTTGCCACAGGGGAAGGGAAATATATATCCGTGGCCGTTCTTAGCGGATTCCCTCTACTCAATTCCAATAAATATACATGCATACGTACACGTAGCCGGTTGCGCACGTATACAGACGTAGCAATGCCGTGGCTGCCAATGGCAAATAAATAGCCGATATAGGGGCAAGCGGGGGGGCCACGTTACGGCGCGCGGCGTGGCCTTCCTTTCGGTCGGGGCGGGGAAGGGGTCGACGAGATTTAGAGAGGTTTAATTTTCGAAAAAGCTGGATTTGCGGCCGAACCGACGACCGTGTCGCCGATTTATCGCCCGTGGAAAAATTCCGAGGGACCCGATAAACCGAGCTGTCCCCGGGTTCCGTTTCCTTTTTCTTTCACCGCCCTTCACCCACACGGTCGCCCCTGATTTTCTTGCCGTTCTCCGGTTAACTCTCGCCGCTGCACATTTCTCTATACTATTTACACTAACCGCTCGTCATACAATGACAAATATTTGTGGAACCAACTAGAGACATTCTGATAAAATTACGCATTGAGTAATTATAAATATTATCGTAAAACGAGGTAGTTAATGTACCCAAAATTTATTTACACCGTCATGTTAAACATACAAATATCATTTTGGTTCAGTTTACCTACAAATATATAAAATCCCGAATCTGCTGGCTTGAATGCGACGAGGTGGTAATAAAATTAACTTTTAAACCCTGCAATTTCTAAGCTTTGACATCGGGACCTGAAGCGAACTCGGAGAGCAGGGTACGTTGGATTTGCGAGTAGAATTTTAAGAATATTTCCTCAAGCTTAATTTGCATTTGAAGAAAAGTTGTTCCACGGATGCGATCGGTGTCAAGTGGCCCGGTAGGTTTTAGCCGAACTAGTCGAAAGTTGTAAATGTTATAGTTAGCCGAGTTGAAGCGGTTGCAACGCGATGGAATGCTGAGTGCGTTCTACGCCGGTTCTGATGTTAGTTTTATACGTATAGGCAGAGCTTAATTAAGAAGTTAGTTTCTATGCTAACAGGCTCCCTACGTGCGTGTTTGGCGGTACAATTGTTATGCGAAACAAGTGCGTTTTGCCTGCACTCGGCGCTGCGTAGGTACGACTTAATATATGTAGCTTCGAAGATATCGCAGGTTTCCGTCTTTTATGCACGAAATTAGTGAGCAGGGAGTACTTTAATTTGTTCAACGATTCATCAAAATGTACCGTGCACAAATTCATTGAGAACATTAAATTAATTATTCCCAAAAATTCTTCTGAATTTCACCAATAATGGAAGATTTAATAATACATATTAATAATACATAATACAAGATTTAATAAAACAATAATTAATGGAAGATTTGATAATTAAAATCTTTGTTTCGCGGCCCTGATAAGCGGTACACGTGGAAAGTCACCGAGGGATTTTCGTATTAAAAATGTAGGAAAAAGAGAGGTCGTTTATCCCGCCCCCATCGACATTATTCCCGGTCGAGATTCGGGTAACGGAACTACGTATAAGGGTATCGACGGGGCGGAAGAGAGGAGCGGACTACGGGGCGGAATTAACCGGTAAGATAAACTTCCGGCCCGTAAATTTCCGTGGCGATGTTGCCGATCGAATTAGAAAGCCGTCTTGGCCGTAGCAGACCGAAAGCTTGCCCGCTCCGAGTACAAAACGCCCATTAAATTTCACTCTTGTCGTGCGGAATAAATCCGGCCGAGTAATCGTTTATTACTGCGTCCGAAGGCGGAAGAACAAAACACGTAGGGATTACCTTACCGTGCCCTATCCGTTGCATAATGGATGGCGACGTCTACCCGCGCTTATCGAGTCTCGATTTTCCCCGCCGACCCCTTTCTTTCCTATTCCCAACCGTTGATTACGATCTGGAGGCTCTCGGCGAGACCGCAAACAAATTTCAGATTTCACTCGCGCAACGAACCATCACCGTGATTGCCTCGACTCGTCAACCCTTTGCGACGTCGTAAAAAACGTAGACAAGAGCATAAAAATAATTGACGGATTAATTTCGATATTGATCGATTTTAAATTAGGCTTCCTATTCACGGTTGTTATCCTAACTGTGATAATTACCCCTGCGATTGCTTCCTGATGATCCATTTCTCGAACGCTGGAACAAAAACTTTGTGATAAGGCCGCGGTTGAAAGAGATAAACAGAGTAGAGATAGAGGTAACGGGGATAAAGCAGAGGGAGAAGAAAAGGAAAAGATATCCGGAAAATTGGACTCGGCTTTTTCCGAAAGCGAGGAAGAGAGAGAGAGAGAGGGGGGAAGATTCCAAGGCGAATTGGAGTCGTCGGTTATCTGATCTGAACTCTCGTATAAATCCACGCAATCAAAAGATGACCATCTAAACAGTCCGGATCCCGTGAGAAGCCGTTTCAAATGGTAGACGAGCTATTGGCTTCAGTCCCTCCTCTGTCACGGTTTTACGAATTAATCCGATGCCTGATCGCCCGATTAGCAGACTGTTCTCATGCAAAACGTAACTTTTTTGATCCGTCAATTTAAAATAGTTCATCTTCGTAATAAGAATACTTCTTGAAAAGTAAATCAAGTTCGGTCGAAACATTAAACCTTGATACGCTTAAAAACGATGTTGAATCTGATTTCCTGATAAATATTTTTCCAATGATTCTCATCAGTTTTCACGCGAGCACATCGTCGAGCCCGAGTTTGTTGAGATTAGCGGTTCTATGAGTTTAATAGCGGCAGAGTTTAGAAGTTGTAGAATTTAGGGTTACGAAGTTTGAAGTTATGAGGTGCGGATTCGAGGGAAAACCGAAGTTCGCGTGTTGCTGACGAGAGGGTATTTCTTGTTGTCTCGCTTTTTGTCCCCCGGTTATAGCCCGACGTTATTCTACAATAAGTTTCAGAACGCATTAACCAGTGTAGATCTGAAGCAATAAAACTTTTCTTGATTGCATGTTCTGAGCTTCGCGGATGAATCAATTAAAACTTCGAAAATAGTTAATTCTTTAACGAAACGCGTAGCATAATGATTCCACGATTTGCCTCGTTCCTTTTATTTCTAAAGTAGAACGAACTTGAACGCTATCTTATTCATTTTAGTTCATCATTAGCATTATCACCGAGCACCAATGATAACATCTTCTAAAAACGCCATTTGATATCAGTTTAAAAATAATTTGAGAAGGCGCGGGTAAATTGCCCGGAACAATTGAGAAACGTTGCGAGGTAAGTTAATTGCGCGTACGAACGTCGACGAGAACGATCACAAAAGAAGGCTGTGTTCGTCCGTCCATCGGGCGAGCATTGTCCCTGTGGCATCCTAATTCCATTAATTAGCCAGGTGTAACGAACACAAAATAATTACCGAGGTCGGTCGTGGGGTCTTATTGTGCTCGCGTCGCGGACCGCGCGAATACTAATTAACCGGCTGCAAATTATTTTCGACCGCCTATAGGTCCCCGATATTTGTGAATCGAACATTAATTAGCGGCCGCCGGCTAATTAGACGCGACCGCAGAACAGTCGCTGACTTATACCCCAACCACCCACCTCATTCGTTACCGTTGCACGCGTTTACGCGCCAGTCGGGCCAGCGCGTTCCGGGGTTGAAACCCCCGTTGGTAACCGTTCGAAGGAACCAACGGGGATGGATAAAAATAACGTATCAGCCGCGGACCGGCGAGGCGCGGGCGTGACAGCACGGTTTGCGGACTGTCATCGTTTATTCGTTCGCCAACAGTTGAAATTCCGTAGCTAAAACCCGTACCGAGGGCGTCGCGCGCCCGCTGCGAACGAGAGCGTTACGGACCGGCGGCGTTTTATCTATCCGGTCCTCGCAGGGCGTTGCAGAGCCGTAAATCCAGCAGACACGATCGTTTACTGTTTTGATGGCACTCGATCGCTCCTAACCCCCATCGCTCCCAATGAGAAGTTTATTCAATTGTTCTTTCCACGTTCTATTTCTTTAACGATTTTTAAAACGCTTATTACTAATGTGTTAGTTTCGCTTCCACCTAATATTTACAGATGGATCAAAGCACGGTGGAAATAATAGTTTATCTAATTAGTACCTTGAACAACGAAAATAATTTTTTCTCGTCGCAAAATACTGTTCCATTTTTTTCTCGCATGCAAACAAATAACTTATTTAAGAAATAATTCACTTTGGATGTTCGATGTAACATGCAATACACATCGTATTTTTGTTCTACCTCTCGATTAATATGAGCGGTTCAATTTCGACCGGACCGCGACCCGCCGCGTCAACATTTGTTTTCGTACAAGTTTACTCGCGCAGATGAACTGTGAAAACAAAGCGTAGGAACAGTTATTGAAAATTGGAATTAGTAGAATACGTCTAACTGTATCCAATTCACGGCGTTCGATCAATCTCTGCGCAGAGTTATTCGAATGATTCATGAGGGGATAATCACTGATTTTAAAATCTTAACCCCCAAAGTTGAACAATATTCTTATGAAATGCTACTATCTACCTCGTATGAGCTTACAATTGACTGTATTAAAGATTATTTACTCTCGTTGCCCCTTTGCATTATCTCTTAAATCTAGAGAAGTAAATATTACGTACGCGAATTCCGAGGTGAACAACTTTTCTAATTAAGCCGTGTCAAAGCGCCGAAAGACACGCGCTTTATTACATCTGGTGCGAAATGAATTTTCACGGCTCTCTTTGAAAATTGTTTCTCGCGAAACACCAGCCCCCTTGAAAGTTTTCTTTGCAGGATTGCATAATAGTATTATATTAAAACGAGCTGCGAACACGGCTTTTCACGAATAGTTCTCGGTCCCTGTGTTTTTAAAATAGTCGCTTTTATTTCGCACGTGGAAAAAGAGGAGGAAACTAAATTGTGAAGCTAGTTTTTAAAAATTGATCATTTTATCAAACACAACCTCTTTGAATTGAAATGCCCATGAGAAAAAAAAAAAATTTTAACAACACTTTCGAGGTGAAGTTAAATGAGAAGATAGAGAAAAAAGTAGATTTTATAATAATACCATTGAGTTCTATTTGTGTTACTTGACTGGTACATATTTGATGTCCACGTTCGCTCGAGAAATGGTACATGGTACATGGCATTCTATAGAAGATACAAACAGAAATACAAGTTTTTGTAATAATGCCATTGTGCTCTGTCTGCGATATTTGACTAATACATATTTGCTATCCTTCCTACGGTCACGCTTGCATCAAAGAACCAGGCACCTCACGTGCACACTATTTCTTCGCTATATGTTATCGCTCTCGAGATCAGAAGCTCGGTCGCGTATCCTATTCCTTCGGATAGTTACAAAAAATTAAAATAGTCCATAAGTTTATAATAAATAACTAAATAAAATGTATGAAACCGCAATACTCGAAGTAGAAGAATTTTAAAATCCCGTTGATTAATCGGGATCTGAATTTCGGTTCCAGAGATATCGTCGTGCGCAAACAACGATCATTTTTTTCAGCGAGACTCTCGTTGTCCTTCTCGCACGTTGATCGACTTACAAATCTGCTTCGATTTCCACAAGCTGGTCTAGACACCCACACGCGTAATAACTAGGTCACTGTGTCAGTAATACCAAACGCTCCTTCTGAACTTTGAAAGTTTCCTCCTCCTCTCTATGGAGGTCTTCAATCAAAAATTTAATATCCTTGTATCGATGAATTTACGTCCTTATTAACATGTATAACTTTTATTACTTAATAATACTAAAACTGACGAATTGGGTGTAAACCTATAGGTAATACCTATAGATGGCCAATATTTTAGGATCATATTCTTCTATAGTCTTCAAAATTTGGCAAAAATTGAAAGTTTTAGTTTCATTTTAATATGTTTATTATATACTTAGGGTAGAGAAATTCTAAGCTTTAATTACGTATTACGTCATCCTAGTGAAATTCTACTCGGTATATTGTACAAGTATGAGCTAGGATTTCAAGCGTATTATGGAATTTCTATTGTTTATAGCTCCTTACGAGTTCGTATTAAAATTATGAAAGCAGCCGTAAAAAACAGCCCCGTGCAGTGTTCGTGATAAATTCAATAATTCAATCACATAAATGCCCGGTAAACTCGTGTAACATTTCGAGTAATTTTTGCATTTTATCGGTACTTTTCCATGTTTCAACTTCATTAATAACAGATAATTAGAGGAGAACCGTCCGTTTTGAGTTTACGGCAGCTGGATAATAGAGCGGGACAGGCCAGTCTAGTATCGGCGCAAATAATCACCTAATGCAGTCGCTAATTGGACGAACGAAGATGCGGCTGCTTCTCACGAAGGTCTTCCCGAGTGCATTTACGGACGAGAATATTCGGTGTGTACGTCTCTCTCTAATTCTGTTCTCTGTCCCGTTCCTCCCTGTGTCGAGTGTATTACACCAGTCAGGAACAGAGGTAAGGCCTCTTTGTACTTGGAAGCTTCACGGGGTCTATCGTACTTTATCCCGGGAAAGCGACACGATTTCAGGCCTTCCGCGTTCCGTGAGATCACAATCTCCGTCTTTTATCTCCGCGACCGCCTCAAACAGCGTTACTGCTAGAAATCAGCTGTTCATTGACAATCGGCAAACTCAACGATTTTCGATTCAAACCGAATCATATTTTACGTCATTCGACTTAACCTTTTCACTCGACGAATTTTTTTGCAAATATTTGGTGAATTCCTTACAACTAAATCTTTCATATTTGTATCTTTCTGTCTCGAAGAAGTGCATTTGTTACCTTAACCTCTGCATTGTTAATATATATATATATGGATTTTATAGTAAGTGAAGTAAATGTAATGAATAATTATTTTTCTACTTCAAAGTTAATTTATAAAACAAGTAATAAACTTCTCGAGTGCAAAGACTTAAGTGTTGCTTCAAATCGGAATAATAACGATATTCAGCAAGTTAGTATTTGGTATTATAAAAATTAAAATTTAGTTGTGAGAAGGGTAACAACTACTTCAGCGTTGGAATGCAATTACTACACCAGAAGTTGTCGCTAGTTCAGTTTTTAAAGTAACAATTCTTCCGGTAGCAACGCATAAAGGTATACACGTAAATTTAGCTAGAGTATACTTCACGATTTCTTTCATATCTTCGCACGCCGCCGTATCTATGCTTCCATTTTTCTTGATACTATTTCAACCTGAACTTGCATTGTCTACTTTTTGACGTCACTATCTTTTGTTATACTCGGGTAAACACACGGCGTCATAACATCACCGTGACAATTTTCAAATCTGTGCACGTATTAATAAAAGATAGGTAGAATGAAAGGCAGGAAGAATTCAATCGTTTCCAACAATTGTTATTTTAATTCATTTATCGAACTCAATTTCTCTTGGTTGAAATATTGTTCGTAGAACATCTTATATAGAAAATGAACAGTGTTAATACAAAGTTAATTAGAAACATATGTATACTGTTGATTATTATAATTCGGTGACAATAAGAAGCGAGAGAAATTACTTTTGCATCCGAGAGTTCGGCACGAGATAAGGTATGAAAGAGTGTCGTAGGTCGCTCAAAAGCAACAGGAGTCTCGTTTCTGGGTTTTGCAGCCGTCCCAGCTTTATCGCCGGATGCAACGTATTTCCGCAGTTTTCCGTTTCGATACGAGCCGGAATTAGAGACCGGATGTATCAAGCGTGAATATATTCTGTCATCAGTACTAATTTCAAATGAGAAATATTATTATTCCAGTAGTATTCTCTTCTATGTTTAACGACTCAGCAAAATTTATCTTAATACTTCCTTCTTCCTGCTTTGCTTTTATCTTTCTCATAAAAAAATTAATAAATAACTTTAATTTTTAAATAATTCCTTGTATTTATTATTATTCCTTTTATTGTTTATTTAAATTAATTTTTTAATAAATTAATAATTAATACAAATATATAAATTAATAATTAATAAATAACACTTCATATGAGATGGACGTTAATAAGATTTGATATTTACACGAAAAGTACATGTTCATTCGCAGTAGAATAGGTGATGACAAGTCAGACAGGAAGGCAAGATATAGTTACAGATCCTCGAATAGTCTCATGCATACGAAGCTTTATGCAAACAATTTTTGCGATGAAAATTAATGTGTACTATACACATATGACAAGAGTAAATCAAATTTTATTGATAATGTCATTTATTGCAAGAGATTTTAATAAAAGTAGGTACGTCGCGATAATATTGTTTGCGTATATGATGAAGTTTCAATATTCCTGTCCGGCCAGAGAAACGTTAACCGACGTGGTCTTATCAAAGCCCGTGAGAATCAAACCGAGAGGATAGCCGAGCCAATAGTTTCGCCGCAACGATAGAAATCCGGATATATAAACAGATAGGCGGCTGAATAAAAGAAGACGGACAATAGAGATAAGGGATTCTCGTGGAGGATTCTCTTCACGGAAGGTTACTCTCAATATCAGAGGTAAAGGACATCATCCCTTAGGGTTTACTCGTGGGTCATTCCGTGGCTCGCAGCCATGTGCTGAAACGAATTGCACAAAAGACAAAGTATCTTGTCGGGTTTGCTTAGATTGAATTATCGAGCAACTGGTCGTGATTGCCGCAAATGTTCTTCGCTCTCTCGTTGTCACGCCATCCATTTTCTGGCGGAAAAATGTGAAATGTCAAAAATTTATTCGCTACTAAATGATTTAAAGAGCATCCTGTAATCCACGTAGATTGTTCTTAGCATTGTCTGACATACGTAAAGGCTCTTGCCTAAAGAATTTCAAAAGGGAACAATTTAAATAATACTTTTATTCCTCTTTTTATTACGGAAGTTATATGCACTCAAATTTAATAGAACTTTTTTTACGAGGTTAAACTTTTTAAAATACCTTGTTCAGCATAAAAACGGATGCGTTTCATTTTACGCCTCGGGACGGGCACGTACAAGATTTCGGGCAGACATCAAAATTGGTTTCATCCATCAAACGTTTAATTAATTAGCACTCTGACAAATCGAATTCAATTTCTTTTTTACTCTAACAAATTATTACTAATTAGAATTTTTTTTAAATATCATGAAAATATTTCGCGAGATCGAATGAAAATTGAAAATAGATAAAGATCAAATGTTTTTGGTTTGTTCGTTCCACTTCGTTTGATTTAATAATAACGACGTTCGTGATTGCCGGCGCGACGTTCAGCGAAACAGAAAAATGCGAGAAGTCGGAAAGGTTACGGCAGATAAATCGGTAAAAGCATTGAACATCTCTTGATGCGGATGCTTTGAGGATAAGGAGCTTTTCTCCCGTGGAGAAAGGACGCCATTTTTGTCGTTCCTAGAGTTCTTTGCGCTGCATGAGAAGACGTACAAAATAACCTCCTTGCTTCCTCGTCGGAGAAATTCTTGACCAAATTCACCGGCGGCAAAAAACGGTATAAGGTTAATGTAGAACAGACTCCTTCGAGAAGTAATTTAACCGGTGATAAGCGTGTAAGGATAACGAACCGATAAACATTTGAATTCCAACGAACAGAAAATTAATTATAATTGCATAAACGATCTGTCGTTTCAGTCTTCACGTTATAGGCGTACAATCTCTTAAGATATTAGCACCGTTTTTAGAGGTAGACTAAAAATCGATTTGGTACGGTCGCTTTAATCACCGAAGCAAAGGGAATGTAAAAATGTTCAGCCGGAAGAACAGTGTTACCATCGGTACCGTCTGCGCGGATAAAAGGGAATGGGGATCGATAAACAGAGCGCGACAATCGTAACTGTAGGATAATTCCGCGTCCTGAGGAACTTTTCCGGGGAAGCCTCAGCCGAGTTTAAATCTGTACTTGATGAATCGACGACGGATCGAGAATAGCTTCAAAGAGGAATAAACCAGCTTCTTAACCCAGTTCCGGGAACGCCGCACGCCTCCATTCTTTTTCCCCCCGTAAGTCGTGGGAATCGTTTAATGCGATCAAAGTTTATCTTCCGTACCGGACCGGAGCAGAGGATAACTAAAAGAAACAACGGATCTCTCTCCCCCTTTTTCGGATTCCTCGTCCCTCGGAACGAGGTAATAACGCAGTCACGCCCACTGTTTTCCGGCTGAGATGAAGTTTGTAATTCAATTCCGAAGTTTAAAAGCAGGAATTCCCCCACGAACCACTTCGTTTATTAATAATTCTTACCAAGTACCGGCGGAATGATAACAAATTTTCTTGCTTCACAATCCTCAATACCGGGGATAAAAACTGAGTCGTTGATGCGATTAATAAAACGCGGAATGAAATAATGAATAAAATGAATTCTATACGATTAATTAATAAGGAAATAGAAGTTTCGCCGGCGGAGGATATATTGTTTCCACAAGAGATTAATGAAATCATTTTAAATCCGGTGCGAATTGAAACGTGCAATTTAAACTTATAGCGGACGGTATTAATTTTGTTTCAGACAGCCAGTCGGTTATGATGTTGATGGAATTTCCGGCATTTAAATGGCTATTGCAAAATTCATTGAAATACGCGAATGTTTCAGTTGCTAGATTTTCATCTTGAAAGCTCTCGACAAAAACGAAATAATTTATTTCCTTCTCCATAAAGAATGGAAAGGATTCGTAACGCTCTTATTTATATTTTGGGTTATACAGGTTATATTTTAATTGTTAATAATTAAAGTTTATTTATCAATGATCAAAATCTGCGAGAATATTTGATTCTGCGATGTACTGTGTGTTGGAAAACGTACTTTATCGATACGACTCATTCTATTTTCTTGTTTCATTCCCGGTATCATATTATATTGAAGAGTCTGAAAGAAGAAAAAAAACGCTCGGTTGTCCTCAGTTTTCAATTTCCAGCCTTCCCAGTGCCACGATTTTCGGGTAGAAGTATTTGCAAAATATGATTATTGTTCATTATCTACGTTTATTTCATCGCGTACAAACTGAGGCAAAAGCTTTCCATTATTTTTTAATATCATCAGATTGCTGTCAAAGGCATTTGAAAAAATTACTTTGTCCTGCTCGCAGCAGCACGTTCTTGCGTAGCTGAACAACACGCTTCAAACGTTATCAACAACTCTTCCAGTGCAATTTTTACATCGCTCGAACCTTTTTTAAAGCTTGTTAAATTGAATTCTTCACGAGATAAAAATAAATCATTTTTCAAAAGGAATTTCCTCATTAATTATACGTAATCCCAAAGGGTCGTTCGATTCGTTTCTCATTCCAGAAGCTTTTGCAGTAAAATTTGCTCTTTGATTTCTCAGTAGAAAATAATCCTTAGGGAATGTTATTTATTTGTTTAAAAATTGAACTATCTGGAAAACATTTTCTTAGGGATACTGCGAGGGGGAAAAAATGGATGGTCGATCCTTGAGAGTTAGGAAAAAGAGAAATATCGAAAGATCTTAGCAGAGGGCTGTTTTTGCGGTTTTTCCGTGACGGGAGTTTCGGTCGCTTCGAGGGCCACCGGGAAAAGAATTCATCGGTAGATGCGGTTGACAGGGGCCACTGCCTCTCCCGCAGCGTTCGAACTACAAGTTACACTCGAAGGGAGCGTGTACGTTATCATGTTTCGAACTCGGATTAGCGTTATCCGTTAACTTACTTCCCGATCTTGACCCTGAAACAGTCACTTTACGTCAGCTTCGAATACTGTCACTTAATGTAAGAAGTATTTATTAAATATTCATAATTCTAACTTCTAATCACGAAAGTGTCTAATATCATATATTTAATGATTATTTAAGACAGGAATTTAATTATCATTGGCAATGTAAAAAAAAGTATATAGCCTGCAGTTCTCTTTTAGTATCTCGTTCCAAGAAAATTTGCAATCGTGAATTACGTCGAATAATCTTGGGTAAAATAACAATAAAACGATCACGAGTTAAAAGGGTAGCAGCTTGTTAAGAACGGGAGAGTATGCAACGTCGATTTGAAGAAGTGCCGGGTTTCATTTTTCGTACGGGTACACGCGCAATTAACCGCCGTTTATTGCTCCCAAAAGTGGCGTTTGTCTTTTACGCCGGTAATCAAAACTTTCCGCCGCGGCGCCGATTGTACGCCGAGGCTATATCGACGGGACCTAAACTAACTCGCTCCGTAGGAATATGGCGCCTCTGGGAAAATTATGAATACGCGCTGATAAACGAGCGGCGACCGTGCGCGCATTTAAACGCGACCTTCCCAACATTTTCAACCGCGTCCCGAGGAGCCGGACACAATTAACACCGTGGCGTGTAGCGGCGATGAGGCAATTGATTCGTCCTGTCAAAAGTTACAAGTCGATACATAATTCATGAGGTTTAAATAATTAAACGCGTAGTGCGAACAAGCGGTTATTCGTTTGTTGCGAAACATTTGATAATTCATGAGTGACAAACGTGTAGCAATTTGTCTGACGTAACGTGTAATAATTAATGCGAAATAAAACGGTTTTCCACCGTTTCCGGAGAATTCGAATCGATGGAGGTAGATCAATGGCAGCGAAACTGCGCGGGAGAAAAAAATAAATAAATCGAGACGTTATTGCTACTTTTTGATATTTGCGAAACCGAGTGTTTTGTGGTAATACGTACGAGCCGACGGAATCGGCCGTAAAATGGTGGCCAGTGAATAGAGAACGTTCGCTTTTACGATTTCCCTCGATGAAACCCGCGTAAACGCGGGAGTCGCGGATCGATAATGGATGGGTGATACCGTTGCTGATAAAGAACAATCAGTGTGTTGACTCGTACATTGGCGAGATTGAATGGAAAAGCGAATGAAGACGGAGAGAGTTATGATCGAATGAAACGGTAACCACGAATGAAACGTTCGCGCACGATGATGGTTATGGTGGATCAAAATAGGAGATGATGGGATGGAATCTGGTGAAATGGGAGGGAGCAAACGAGGACCGAGTGATAAGAGACATGTACGCGTGACTTCTGTTTAGATAAGAATTCCGGTTACCGTTGCCCGAGCATCGTTTTTAATATTGTTATTGCCGAGCATAAATTGAATGACACAGTTCTGTGTGCCCTGATCTCAAGACACTTTCATCCGCAGCATGATATTCGTAGGAGTAATCGGACGACAGAGTAAAAAATAATCAAATGATCGTTCGAGTATTTACAAGTGTACGAAACTTTTTACTGATACTTCAAACTGATTTTAAAGTTGATAAATTCATGAAAACGATTGTAAGAATGCTTAATTCCCTTGGCCCCCGACTTTTAGCAATGTTTATCCGGCGTGAATTTTAAATTCATTTATTCGAAAACTTTTGATTGCTCGCGTGCGATTTAACGTTGTGATTTAAGAAAGATAATAATTTGAAGTTGGCCGGGCGTTGTTTGCGACAAAGATTAAATTATCCAGGATGAGATGGATGGTCCGGTTAATCCGGATCGAGATGGAGCGAGAGAGGAAAAATACAAGCAAGAAGCGACGAATTTTAACTCCGAAAGTAAAGCGAACTTCTGTCATCTTATTATAAGATTAATTCTGCTGTATCGTAACCGTCTTTTTTCGCACGATCCGTCTACCCGTTTACCTGGACATTGACCTCACTACGCTGCATTAACCGCACAAATTGGTTCACGCTCGCGATGTTATAATTACACCGTGATAATTAATGATAATAAGATCAGCAGTTTAATATACTGATAATTATACCAATATATTCATTTTCCTTGGCATGTAAATTAATAATCTGAAAATGGCTTGTTTGACACGGCTCGAAGAGTAACGGTAATTGCATATTGTCGGGCACGTTGGAAGGATTCTAGCGGTCCTTGAAGAAGCAACACCGATTCGAACGGGACAGAGTTAAACGGTTTTGCTTTGACGCGACGTGATCAGAAATCGTGGAAGAATATTTCTTTCTTTCGTTTCCCGTTTTTTGCCTCGGGGCTGTTCTGAAACTGCGAACGGGGGAAATCTGGGTTGACAGTAAAGGGGTAGCTCCTAGCGAGGAGCGAGGAGAAAAATTCAACGCGCGCGCTTCATGGCACCTCTGGGCTCTCGCGTCGTACCGGCCGCCCGACAAAAAGGGCTGAGCCCCAGTCAAATCGAATTGATCTTGTTGCGCGGCCCTGGAATATTACCTTTTATTGCACCCGGGCATCCACGTCGGATAATCTCGGGGCGGCCATTTTATCACTCGAACCGTTCAACTTCGTTTTCTTATCTTAACCCAAGTTCGCGCGAGGGTCCACCGAATGGGAATCGGCCGCCGTCTTGTGTTTTGCGTTAATTTCATTCGGAACTTTCCTCGTAAACGAGAATCCTACCGGTATCGGTGTAGGATTTGGCCACGAGATTCAGGATAATTTCCATATTATATAACCTATACAGACTGCATTAGTGCGATCGAACAACATTGTATGAAACCTTAAGTAAAAATTAAAACGTCTTTCTATATTTGTACAAATTAGATATATTTATTTATTAATTTGTCATTTGAAATGGAAATATGAATTCTGGTATTGGATAAATTTTATCTGGCCGCGTTGAGGGACAGTCGAGTTTGTTTGACAAACAAAGGCCAGCGTGAAAATTAAATTTGCGGAGACGCGTTGTCCGGTGTGTTCAACGAGGTGAGGCGTAAAATGCCCATGAAATCTAAGAAGTAACCTTCTTCGAGTAACCGGAATGGGACGTGACCGGGTTCCCGGATCGGGGCACGTATCAGTGAAGGGTCGCGTTAATACGAAATCACATTTCGCGTGTCGCCTCGGAACGTTTCATGACTTCGTGTAACGAACCCATTAGACCCGCCGAATGTGAACGAAATACCCGATAAATGCGTAATCAATAAAATGGGGCCAATATATCAATCATTTATTACAGTATTACTTCTTTTGCCATTTAATAATTTTATTCAATAATATATACAACGTTTTGAATATTAGAGGAAATGGAAAATATCAAGAAAGTGCAAGAAAGTGCATGTTAAAGTTCATTTTGCATTATTTTCAAACTCATATACATATAGATATATTACATGCATCCGGGTTATGGAACTTGCAAAGGAGTAAGAACATCGTTACATGGCATTGCGTTAGATATCTTATCCATCATATGTCAGGAAACCTGAAAGAAACTTATAAAACATAGTGGCACGACACGTTCTCGTAAAACATTTGCCAACTACCGTTCGTCTTGTCGCATCAGTCGAGAAATGTTACACAAACTTGTTGCGGACTCTTCTAACAAGTTATAATAAACGCGTTGCGCTAGAAGACTGTAATGCCACTTGTCACGTGCAACGAATGCACGGCATTTATTTTATTATTATAATTAGCAAACTAGTGAACAACAGCGCGACGCATTGCGATCTCCTAATTATTTCCATTTTAATTCAACATTCTTACGGATACTAATTTCGTTGTTCGTTACATTCTGATTTAATCTTATCACAATTAAATTGTATCAAAGCCGTGCTATATCGCCCGACCGTGTCGAGGGTTAACGGACACGAATCTTTATCCGTGAACAAAGCGTTACGCGAAATGCAATTCCGTGTTAACACCAAGGAGACGCATCGGGGTTTTTCAAAGCTGGACTGACCGTGCTGGTTCAGTCAGGATCGAACGATTCGCGATCAACGATTTGATCGCGGAGCCTGTTTTTCGTCCCCACCCTGCCAAACACATGGCTCCAACAACGATCCGATGTTAGCCGTTGGAAACGTTTATTGCCCGCGGTAGCTGCTTTCAATTGGGATTCGATTTTCCACAGCTTTTATCTTTGCCTCGCATGAAACTAGAGATTTGTCCTATTTCTGTCCCTTTGTCCCTCGTTGTTTGTTGCTCTTCATTTTGTCTTCCTTTTTTTTTATCCCGCTTCGCGCTTTTTACCTCGGAACAGGTGAAACAATAACAGGGTAATTTTATTGTTTCACGCTGGTTTATTGTCCATGTAGCATCGTGAATCGGATCCGTGTACGTAATCTGTAAGCGAAAAGTTATAGACGAAAGAGAGACTCCGCCGGAGATTCTATTCCCAAAAATGTAAATGTATACGATCGATTTCAAAACGAAGTGTGAATAAAAAATAATAATAAAATAAAATTCCATGAACACTGCGGCACTGTTTTATTAGAATATATAGGACGTTATAATATTAGATAGGGAAAATAATGTTCTTTGAAGCATCGTGATTGGAAAATCATGACGAGTTCTAATGAACAATGAAAAGATCTTGGATGTTGTCCTGGCTCCCCGACAGCGATTCATGCATTGTAAACCCGCGGGAGCCCGTCGGTCGGATATCAGACAGGAGCTATGGGATTGCGACCCGATTTCCCAAGTCAAGAACGTGACCAACGCTTCTATCCACCGCGTGTCTGCATAATCCATGTGCCACGATTTGCGTGGAGCATATGAAAAATTCAGGAACACCGTTCAAAAAATTCCAATTGACTTTTTCATAGATTCGCGACCAAAATATCGTCAATTGAAATTGTTGAAAGCGATTGTAAACGAATTCTTGAATTCTTGCCATTGTTACAAATTTTTTCATCAACACCAGCTGAACTTCGTTTCATCCTCTGAAAAACTGTTTAGAGCTTTTTGAAGTTCTAACTCGGAACTTAAAATCTGTCCTGTTCAATTTTGATTTCGCGATTCAAGTCGTGAAACGCTATAGTCCAGCTCATTACATTAAGGACATCTTTTAAGCAATTGATACCGGTCAACAATGCATTAGCTAACCAACAGCGGTCCCCATTTTCGCATATAAAAATTGACGTCATTGCAAGAAATCAGGCTCATACATTTTTGTTAAAATTAAAATAACAATTTCATTATCTAAATTCTTAAAAAATATTTATTGCGATTTCTTGAGAACTGTGAACCACTTGATTCATATTATTTTTCGGAATAATGGATGAAACGGGTTAAACTAATTAAGAGACCGCTTTTGCGCGAGACGAGGATCGTTCTTTTTCATCCGGGTGATTAGTGACAGAGTCGTTTGATGAAAAAGCGTACGCATCAGGCCCTCTTTTTGTCCGTCTGCCGCGTAGCTCCCGTGGAAGCGCCGGGTAATACGTTTCCCTTTAGGATAAGCCCGAGTGGCTGCTAAATCGTGGCCCGCGTGGCTTTTGCAACGACGACTTGTCCTTGTTGCCGCCTGAGAGATTCAGATTATCCTACTTGTCGAAACAGGCAGCCGTCCCGTGCACGGGCGAAGCGAATCTCGAACGAAATTGACTTGCCACCATACTCGGATGATAAATTCCAGACAGCGAGTCACGAGGAAATATTGTTTCAGTGCGACTGGCAATGCGAAGGGCGACACGCAGCTTTTTAATTTTTTTTATAACATTAGAGCTTCACAATATACATTTTTTATCGGGTAGCTTTTATATTAAACGTTAATAAATAGAGTACTATATAGAGTATATATAGA
>SHCU01000002.1:1314194-1380718 GCA_004307685.1 Ceratina australensis
CACGAGGAAATATTGTTTCAGTGCGACTGGCAATGCGAAGGGCGACACGCAGCTTTTTAATTTTTTTTATAACATTAGAGCTTCACAATATACATTTTTTATCGGGTAGCTTTTATATTAAACGTTAATAAATAGAGTACTATATAGAGTATATATAGAGTATATATAGAGTAGAGTTAATAAATAGAGTATATAAATTTTTCTTATATTGCATCACAACAGCAATGAAATAAAAAAAGATTGTTTTAATATTACATATTAAATTTTTCACAGTGACTCGTTTTTTAAACTTTTTCTAATGAAAATCTACAATTGCCCGAAGAGAAATTGCGTAACTCTTCAGAAATCACGTCACCCTGTCCATCTAAAATTGTATCTGCGCCCAATACCCGAAGCCCGAAACATGAAGCCAGTCGAGTTAACAGACAAAGGGACCAGCTTTTACGAACGAAACGTTAACAAAGGATGACTGGCATTGCAAATCGAAAGGGGAAAAAAGAAAATAATGGGAAATGAGATGAAAAAACAAGCGGAACAGGCGAGTATCGTAACTCGACGTGGATAAGGAAAAGGGGATCCTCTTTTGGGACGAAATTAGTTTAGCGGAGATGCGTTGGCCCGATAGGCAGATTCCGAAACTTCCGGAAGGGGATAAACAGAATCGCGGGAGGGGGGTACGACGAGTCGTGTAGTGGCGGACGAGAAAAAATAGGTCAATTGCTCTTTTGCATTTCCCCGGTTCCCAGTGGGTGGGCGGCGGAGGCATCGATTTGTTCGCCGGTGAATCCATTGTCTTCGTGCCATTCCTCCCGAGGAACGCACCGCGAATAAGCATAACAGCCACGATAGAAAGAAACCCGCGTCTTGGATGGATCCAACCGTTTCTACCGAGCCGGCGAACGAGATTGATGATTCGCGTCGGATCGCGTCCCATCGAAGATAACCCACCGGATCCGCGGTGGAAACGATGCTTCCGCTTTAATGAGAAATTGGCTCGCATTCTCGTACGCGGATGCCGCTTTTCTTCTCCCGTCGTACCGCCGCTTTAATTTGTTAATGGACGCGGGATTTCGAATTTTCGAGTTCACCGGGAATTCCGAACCGTGACGTCGCCGCGACGTTTAATTTTGAGTTACGCGGGACGCGGATGGAATTTAATGTTTCCGTATAATTAGGGGAGCGCGCGCCTGGACAACACTCCGCAAATTCCCTGTCTTAAATTACATGCCTATAATTAATTGAAACCTATAAGCACGTCGTGATAAACATTTCAATGGAGCCACCGTGCATCCGATATAGCGATATTTGTTTCGTAACGTTGTTAAGAAGTAAAGGAATAACCGCGTTGCGGCGATGATGACGAGAGATAAAATTCTCATTGTACAAGGTTTCCTAAGGGATTGATTAATTGATAATAATTGAATTTATTTGCATCGAAGTAATTTATGGAAAATTAATCCATTATTGTAATTGTTAACTGACGGTAACGCGATCCCGCGGAATCGCGGGTAGAAGATTGTTTTATATATATTTTCACCGAGTCGTTAACGAAATTGTATGAACGACCGATTGATGAATTCAGCCGACGTCATAAATCATGATAATCCTTGGGTGAACCACACCCGAGCTCTCAATAACAATAACGTTGATGTAGACAATGAAATTTAACATAATGGCGCGTTGCGTTGAAACTAGGATAAGTGGTTGCCGGTTTAACGATGAAGAAGATCAGTTATTACTTCTCGAGTGGCGTACACAATATGTGCCAATCGAAATTTATATTGGACGTCGTCAATTGATTGAAGTAAATTCGTACGCGCAAGCTCGAGCACACATTTAATGAATCTATTTAACGGATTCATATCGAACTTCAGTTAGCTTTTTACATAATATCCGACATGATTGAATAATTTATGAAGCATATATCTGAAGAGGTAACTAATAAGATTTATTATGCCAACGAGTAGAGGAAGCAGAAATAAAGAAATCAATGCACTGCTGTAGCTTTCAATTCAATAAAATAGTTATTTGAATCAGTTGTGATATCGATAAAGCTATATCGTATTCAATTTCGAATGGTATTTAACAAATATAAGTAATAGAAAACAGCTAGTCTGTTGCTTATTGTCAGTGATATTTCTCCAAGGTGTTTAACTAATAGTTGACTTATACTACTGAAATGTCGGCTTAACCAGGATTGGTTTGAACTACTTAACTACTTGTTCTACTTAATTTTGTATCTAATGTAGTCTCATTTAATTTCGTCAAACATTGTGTATGCGTATATTTGTGTTTAAGAATATTTTTTAATTAGAATAGGATACGATCTATAAGGCAACATATTTATTTCCGTTTATTACGATACGCTATCGTTCCGATAATTGCTCGTAAAGAGAGAAGACATAGGAAATCTGTTTCAATTGCAAATATTCAATCTGAGCCAACTTGTAGAACTTCGGCTGAGTTTAAAAATTTGAAGAAAACTTTCAAGCGTCGGTTGTTGTAAGTAAGGAGCCAAAAGAAGAAAATAAGCGTAAGAGTAATTGACAGGGCAATTAAGGATAGACAGACGGCTGCGCGAAAATCTTAGTTAGCTCAATTACACGCGCGCTGAGAAATGTTCGATGAAAGAATTTGCGAAGTAGTCAACTATTTTTATCTGTATATATAAACTACCTATTCCAATTATAAGAATAATGCAGGATGTGAAAAGTCAATGATGTAATAATTTACTATTGAAACAATTTTCTTTAATCGATTAAGTACTTTATGAGAGGCGATTTACCCAGACAGGAAATATCGAAGCGTGCGACTATTTTGTATCCCGACGGTTAAATTCGCATGGCCGATCGCCGGAAGAGATCGGCCATTTGGCCGAGATCGAGCTCAATAATTGAACGGTTAATTCAATCGTGGGACGATAAGACGACAGAATTGATTTCAATCGAGCCAATTTTCTGCTTTTGTAGCCACGTCGACCGGATTATATTCGTCGTTTCTGTCGCCATGCCTCCATGGATTCCCGTTTTAGTCTAAAACCGGTAAACTATACCTCTGTCGGTTGGCCGATCCAAGGCAAATCGATAACACCGTGAAACTTGGGACTCGATTAATAATTACTCGCGATCCAACGTTATTAGTAATTACGTTAGTCGATGCTAAAGAATGACAGGCCGTTATAATTTGCCAGCTAAAATTACGTTTCAGAGCAAGTCGCGAAAAAATGAACGCAGAAATAGGAAATCTTTTTCTCATTGCTAACTTCAAATTCGAATAAGGTCTATTACTTCAATTAAGGTCATCTGATTTGAGACTTAATTTTGTATAAATGGCAGATATAAGTATAAATAGGAGACAGTGTAGCGATAGGATGCTAATATGAAAAGGTTAATAGACAAATGAAAATCATTTATTGTAATGAATACCTATATTTGAAATGGGTATATATTATGTACTTGTCTTTTTAAGTTAACAAAAATTGGCCACTTTGGTAATTAATAAAGGAGCGCATGGTGATCAAGTTTTAAATTATTAATCCAATTATGATCTCCGAAACCGCATATTACGTTAATCAATAATTAATATACCTCAGTTTTTGTTAGTCCTTCTGTAAATCAATATTTTAATCGTTTAGACAGTTCCTGACGTGTTTCCTTAAGTGATACATAGTGCAACCATTAGCTTCTCAGATACATTACTTATGTTACATAAATAACTTCACTCATTACTCATTAACTCCATTTTAGCTTGTTTCTAATTCATTTTGCTTGTATATCATGAACCTATTCAATTTTTACAAACCCCAAAATATATGCATTAGCTATCAGATTGCTTTAACGAATCTATAAAAAATTAAAATGTACTAATTCACATGAGCTACATCTAATCGTTTTTCATAATCTCAACATCATTTGAAAGATCTATACTTAACAATATCAACTAGATTGTAAATTACCCGTAAGTTCAATCGTGATTATTAGANTATATCATGAACCTATTCAATTTTTACAAACCCCAAAATATATGCATTAGCTATCAGATTGCTTAACGAATCTATAAAAAATTAAAATGTACTAATTCACATGAGCTACATCTAATCGTTTTTCATAATCTCAACATCATTTGAAAGATCTATATTTAACAATATCAACTAGATTGTAAATTACCCGTAAGTTCAATCGTGATTATTAGACCTCAATTCTCGTCAATGTAAAAAGCTGCATCTAAATAGGAAATTCTATTGTACTTTAAAAACCATAATTTGAATTCCACTCTTAATACCTTGGCCCTGGACATTAAATTAATGTTTTACGATTCCTTTGATTAAAACTATGACATAGGTGGCTTCATGTTGGTGCCACGCAGTAAATAAATAGATGAACACGTAATACAAAGAAATGGTGTATTCTTATTTGCATATGTACATCCTCACAATTTCGAGAAAATAAAGAGACGTGATTGAGACATGGGAATTGATAATAAGATTAGTAAACAAGAACCTCGGAGAACCGCCGGTGATAAGCGAAATTATGTAAGTCAGTTCCACCGGCGTGACACGAAAAAATCTAAATTAGACGTGCGGACGGTGTAGTGTTAACCCATCTGTTTCGTATCGAAACAATTGAGAAAATTATTCTCAATTCCCTGAACCGCGTACGTTCAATGGACCGTTCCTAAAAACATCATCGGTGAAAAACTCCACTCGACCTGTCGCGCCTGGTAAAGGAAGAGTACCGGGCGGGACCCGTCGCGGATCACCCTGCCCGGCGTCGGCGTCGCGTACGCGACTGTGTACAGAGACGTCGCGACGCTTAGGGACCGCGGCGCTCGGTATCATTCGCAGGAGCGCCACGGCGCGGCGTCAGCGTCGATTCCCGACGTTCGAAAGCTCGCAGTAGTCGTAGTCAGTAGTAGTGGTCCGTTCGTTCTCGCGACGACGGAGCACCGCGCCGCGCCGCCCCCTTTCGAGCCCCCCTTCGGCTGGCGTCGTCGTACGCGGCACTCGTCGCGCGGCGCCGCGACGCGTCTCGTCTCCGGTTGAACCATCGTTCGCGTCGGCTATACGGTTCGCGCTTTGGATCGCAGCGTGACGACGTGCCGCAGAGCAGCAGCGGCGGCGGGCGCGCTCGAATGCCGACGCTCTCTGTTTATGAGAGCCGTCCCGTCGCGACCGGCTGACGATCCCGGCCGGCGGCAATTTCGACCGCGGATCGGTTTAGTGCGCGCGCGAACGCGCCGCCCCGCACGCAGGAGACGGAGGAAAAAAAGTAATCCGCGGAGATTCGTGGCAGTTTGAAAAGTTCTCGGTAAATTGTGACGCGTCCCGAGCACGTGTAAACGTCCGGATCGAGGCGAGAAAATGTGGATGTGGACCAGCGTCGTCGGTTCGATGGTGTAAGTAGCAAACGGTGATGGGTTAGGAAACTTGTTCCATGGGGATTCGAGCTGAACGCGTCGGATGGACGATGATTGTCCTTTCTCCTTGATGGTGTCGTTCGTTTGCGTGGTGATCTAACGGTGAACGATTTGAATAGTGAAAAATAATTATTGGCATTGCTGTCGTGAAGTTAGCTGTGGTGAATGAAAGCTGCTGCTCTCTGTCTCTTTACCATCGGGTCGTCTCTGCATTCATAGGACAGAAAAGTTTCTCGTTGCTCTTTATCTGTCTTTAAACTCGTAACGTTATTGGAAGCACGGTTGGCTCGAAGTTAAACGAGGGAAAACGGATTGACACGGGCTGTTATTAAACTGAGCAAAACACACGGCCTGGCTGAGAGAGGAAAGGTACCGGGGCTCGTAGGAATTCCGAAACTGTTATTGCCGCGAGATTACAGTTACGACCGATTCTGAATGTTGTCAACCCCTGGTTCAGATTAGCCACTCGAGGATATAATTTTCCATCGGTTTTAGCACGTAAATCTTTGCCAACAGCAGTTTAGCCTCGCTAACAGGACGGGGTTAGTAATTGTATCGCGTTACAGAATCAATTCCGATCGGTGAACGATCGGTTCTTGAAGTTAACATGCTACCGGTGAATTATTATTTAATTAGACTGCTGGAATTTCGAGCATAGGACGGAACACCGAATGCGTTAACGAGCAAGGAATGTTAGTATGAGATTCTCGAGGCCGTCGATCAGATATTAAATATTGGCAGCTGGAAGACTTTAAATCGTGAATCGGAACACGTGATGAAGGACGTGAGCGCAACGAGTGAAGGATAAATAATCTGCTTACCTGTCCTCAGGTTCTCTCCGTTGCTACGATATTCGGTGAAATAAGAAATTAATACGTGAATTCTCTGGAAATTCATCTGTGTGATAACAAGATCACTTTTCTGAAATGGTAATCTTCTAATTTCCTTTATGTAAATCGTTCGTCGTGTAATCTCTGAAGGGAAGAGACACTAATCGTGCCCCAAGTATATTTTCCAGTCGGCAAACAAAGTATTTTAAGTATCTTTAATTATTAAATAAAATCATATGTCTATATCATGTTTGATAATATAATTTAATTCTTGATTAGTAATAATTCATTTTTTCTTAAGAATAAAATAAATTCACTTTCTATTCTACGAGATAACGTACTTTATCTATTGAAATACGGAGTATTTCTTAAACGTTCATTGATGAGAGATTAACGAATCAAGCTTTCAATTGAATACAGGGAACTTAACGAATGATTAATTATCCCTATCACGTGCGTTTAGGCATATAGGCGCTAATGAACCACGTCGGATGATTCTCAAGGAGGGTAGCGAGTAGAAGGATTACTTGTCGCGAGAACGCGTACGCAGTGGCAACTTGCTTTCGGTAGCTCATCGCTAACGCGAGTGCGTCGATTTCGCTATAAGCTAATAATCCCCTGGCATTAAGGTTCCTCTGGAATCGGGCTAACGACCGCTAATTCCTAATTTTGCGGAAACTATCATTTCGGCAATTAATTAGATACACTAACAATCTCTTATAAAAATTGATTCATTATTGGAATTTGCTCTTTTATTAATCCAGATTTATATATTATTCTTTACTTGAACTCTACTCTTTGGCCTCGAGGAATACGTCGCGATTTTCTATAGCAACTTTTATACTTATTCAATTCCATTTCTTTTTATACAATAACGAACAGCAGTGAATTATTGATGATAAATAGAAGACTTTCGAGATCATGTGTCTTGCTTTACGGAAGAGGTTTCAGAAAAAGTCGAGAACGAAAGTGACACGTGTATGCACTCGTTACGTCGTTCTTTGAAGAAGGGTCGTGTGCATAGAGCACGGACACGCGCGGTCGCATGTGTCCACGTATGTAGGTACATGGAGATAGCGGTGCCAACCGGTAGCCAGGTGACTACCACTTTAAGGTTAACCTTCCGTGGTCCTGTGTCGACCCAACGACACACTTTACCTCTGAATAGCTTTACTTCGAACCGTGAAACGAAAATCGCGGCGGAAGAAGAAAGTGACATACGTAGGTGCTTCTTCAGCTTCGTTCTGGAGAAAAGATCAGGTTGAACTATCCCAACAATCTTGATTCTTCTCCAGTAGATTCGGGTTCAAAGACGTGTCGTACATATTTTTCAAAAATTTATTTAGATTATAATCTCTGCTGACATTCGTACTGACCGAGATAACTTGCATTTAATTAAGTAATGAAGAGACAAGTCTTTAATTTTTGTCGGGAACTCACATTTTTACGGATTAATAAAACACGCGCTAAGTATTTTGGAACGCTTTTCATCAAGTGCAGTTAATTAAATTTGCTAACAGCTCAATATTCTACTGATAAGCCTGACGACTATTATAAATGGTCGAATGAAATTTAGCCTTTGGTTTTGATTGAACTTTCTAAATATACTCGTGTTGTGGGGTACAGGTTGTTTATTGTGCTTTATTATTTGAACTTTGAGAGACGTTGCTAAAAGATGTTTGTTGTTTGAGATAGTTATACGTAATAAGCGGAGTTTTAAACTGATAAAAGGAATTCGACATATTTTGGAAAATAGTCTCTTTTGTCAAAATAGATGATAGAAGTATCTGGTTGTACATTCAGTTTAATTAGGCAATGGGTATATTACGTAAATGCTAGCTATCTGTGTACGAGAGGAAAGGTTTCCCAGAGAGAAGCAGGAAGTTCGTAGCGGAAAGAGAGAATCTGGCAGGAATTTTAATTGGTTCGATAAAACCTGGTCGACCCTCGATGGTCCGTGTAAGAAGATATTTAGAGCGAGCGGAATGTTATACACGGAACAACGGTTGCCTCGTACAGAATCGATCAGATTGGTGCCGTTTATTCGTACCGCGAAAATACCCTCCTTGACCATTGAAACAAAATACATCTAGGAATACCGACTGGAACAAATTGCCCGATTTTCCGCTCTTTATTTATCTTGAAAACGTTGGACAATGTTTATCGTCAAGTTGAATACGAGAGAAGAAGAGAAATATTGAATGCGTTATTGATGCATGCTCCTCTACGTTTGAGAACGAAAAATGACGGTACTGAAATACTAACCAATGTAGCATTTTCTGTTTTCTTTTAAGAATATTACGTGTTATGTTTTTAATTTTTCGTTTTTGTTTGGCGTAAAATGATTTACAATAAATTGCACTAAAGGATGATAAGAAAGCCAGTTTTGTTGAAATGAAATAAATCAGAAAATAAGGGATGTGAAACTTAGAGAATACTGATTTAATGCTGCGACATAAATCTTGAAATCCGTTTTGATGATTTTTCCGAAATTTTTATCGTCCAACGGAGTTCTGGCTTTTGTAAAGTATTTGTTTACAATCTGCGATGTGGAATTGAAAACCAGCTAGCGAAATTGCAGCTAATGAGGAGAATGAACGAAAGCTTTCCTACGAAGGGAAATATAATAATGCGTTTTTTCGGGGTATAAAATAATAACTTGAATAAAGTACCCAGATCCTGCCAATATATTTAAATTGCTTCAGATTTTACATTTTCAAATGTTCCGGGTATGAAATGGTTGGGAGAGTTAACGAGTTCTAAGCTGCTCAGAAGCAAAGTTTGATAAAATACTCAACGATCTCGTGTAGAAGTTCATTAAGCAGGTAGAAATCCTTCGTTACTGTTAAAAGGATTTAGTATTTCCGTTCGCGCATTTCAATTATTCCTATTAGCTGCAACTGATGCACGTAGCCAAAGCGAATCTTCTCTGCGGCGTCTACCTTTTACATTAATTTTCGCTTAAATCGATTATTTTATTTATTAATTAAAATGGATATCCGATACATTTATGAAAGGATGAAAGAAAGTAATCCGAACTGAAGCGATTACTGCACCGTTTTTACGGCCAAAAATCAATACCAATTGTCGGCGATTTTTCATTATAAGCAAATGACAATTCTGTCATAAAAATCGCATTTACTTTTATACCGGAGCAAGTGACTCCGAATCCTTTGAGGAAACCAATATCCCAGTCGAAACGCGGTATTCATAATCGCCTATGAAATATTTATGGAGTCGTCTGTGAAAATATGGAAAGTGTTTTCCCACTACCGCGCGGTACTTCCTCCCTTCTGCCTGTTTATCAGGGATAGTCGAAGAAAATAATGCCGGAGGAATTCAGTTTCGAGGAGAATATCACGGGCAAAGGACTCGAACCTGACGTAGATAGACACCAAACGCAACAGGATTGGTGAAGGAATCGAAAACCACTGTACAACCAGTTAAAAGTACACGACTTTCAGTTAGAACTTCACAGAGACTTATCTATAAATTGTTACAACCAGTAAAAGTGGCCATATTATATCCATAATATATACTATATATTCTATATATATACTATATATATATAATAGACATAATAAATACAGATCATATCATAACCACTAAAAGTGATCAGATATCAGACACACCAAATCAGTTTGTTATTTCCTTCCGAAACAACTAATACATATTTGTACTCTGTTATTTGATGTCAATGTTGATTATTAAGAATTTGAGAACAACTTTTGCGTAATATAGTTTTCTTATAAATAATTTTTAGAGGTAAGATTTTCGCAGTGCAGGCTGTATACTCACATACCGGTGAATCCTTTATTTCGTTATTCCGCTATCTCCTTCGCCATTCGCTTCTTATTCCGCGGATTGCATTGACGCGAGGTTCCTACCGTTCCCCTTTTACTTTCACCCGGAAAAACCGAAGGAACTTCTACGTGCACGCGTGTTCCGCGTATCGAGCAGCTTTGTTTCCTGATACGAACGAAAGCCTTTCCTTGGTTTCCTTAATATAGGAGCAGCAGACGTCTCGTTGAGCAGAACTTACATGCCCGTTTTTCTTAGTTTTTGTTATTATTGGTTTATTTATATTCGTTTCTGTTTTAATAATGTATTGATAAAATCTTATATTATACGTTTAAGAGAAATAACTATTCATTTCACTTTTTTTTTAATGAAGTACATAGGAAGAATGCGTGGATAATCGAAATGGAATGGAATGCAATTTTGAACAGAATTTTACTACCTCGGAGGATTAACGCTGAATAGAAGGATACAGTCGATGAATTTTGTCAAATCTCTCTCTACTGAATATTCTATAACCCCCAACTCAGTTATACTTTTTAAAATTCACAAAGCAGTCATGTATTAAGGCGAGCAGAGATGAAGTGATTTTTAGTACAAACACGGAATTGAAAATATCTACTCTTGTATTGCATTCTCTCTAAAAAAAAAGCTAACCGAATTTTTACTGCCCGACATTCTCGTATTTTTCATAGTTACATATATTTTTTTAAAATTCGATTTTATTCCGGCTCGGTCACAACACGCGCAGAGATGTGAGATTCCGTAAAAAAAATTTGGCTAGGCTCTGAATGTTTTACGTTCTGTCTAACTCGGAGGAACCGGATTTGATTTTCAATTATTCTCAACTATCGGGCTACAGGGGAGTAGTTTCATGATTAACTGAAGTAGCAATTTTTAAATACTCATTTCAAGTAGTATATACATTTTTTTAGAAGAAACAAATAATTTCGAAAGTAAGCATTAAGAATAATTCCTACTTATTATTTCTATCTGCACGCGGTACGTGTCCGCCCAGTATTTTCACGATTCTCTCGCGATTTTTCCGTGCCGTAACTTTTCTTATCGCTCCATTCCGGTCCTTGGACTATTATTACTGCGCAAGAAGTTTCTAAAATCTCCAGAATCAACACTCGGTCTGGTACGGATACAACGCTTGCTCTAGAAAAATTCTTATAAAATATAAATGCAAATAACATTCGAAAGTATATGAATATTGCCCGTCGAGAAGAGGGTGGCTACGTCCTGCTCTTCTTCCCATTTCTCCCGTTTCTTCCACCTGATAATTTCGCTATATTTAGTGACACGTGCGTCGAATTCCGCAGAGCGGAACGTCGCGTGAAAACTCGTTACTCTGTTTTCTTTTATTTCAACAAAAATCGTGCGAAGAAAATTTGATAAGAATTCAAGCAGACTCTTCCGTCGACGCAATTTTTTGCCAGTCGCTCGGCCGTGCTTCACGAGTTAATTGTTTCCAGCCCGGACGCTTAATGTGCCCGTTGATTAACAAATGAGGATAGACATAATACAATTAAAGCATACAATTTAAGCTACGGAGATTCGTATACTAGATTCATGGTTTACTAAGAATATGATTAAAAATAATTGGGATCTTTATTACTACAAATTTTTACCACTTGATAATAGAAATGTTATCTATCTTAAAAATTAGATGTTTTGATTGAAAATTAATGTACAAAAGTGTATATGTACTTAACACTATTTCTACCGCGATTTTGTCTATACCTATTTCGAACCATGTGTACATTTTTAAATCCAGGATTAGCCGGAGGAAAGTAATATCGTTGAATTAATTTAACAACTATTATAAGAAAAGTCAAAAAATTAATTGTGGCGAAATGATTACACTTAGTGAATAATGTTCAGTTAAAATTTGAAAAGTGTCTTTTGACACCTAATGGTAGAAATAGTGTTAAGAATAGGTGAAAAAAATATCTTTACGTATCCAGGATAATACCACAGACAGTGAAAAAGAGGGAGGCGAAGGTGAGTCGGTAATCGGAGGGCTCACGACTGGTTAATACATTTTATCTGACGTCACGCGACATTGTCATCTGTCGCTTTAGGTGATGCTTTCTAAACGCCCTTCGTCCTCCGAATGTGTGTAGCGAGCGCCGAATTTACGACCGGAAGACGACGTCAGCCTGCAGCGACAGCTGTCGTGTTCGGGAATTTCGCTTACAAGAACGATTCCTCTTTAACGTCAAACCCCGAAATGTTCCTTCACAGCCGAAGAACCCGGCCGATTGATCGGTATCGCCTTTTCACGGTGATTCAACATTAATTCACTTGCCCGATGATTACGACGCAACGAACCGTAGCCTTCGAGTAAAATCGTGAAACTGAAAAACGTAACCATTTATTCGATCAATTGAAGCAATTTAATTACTTCGAATCACGTTGCACGATTATGCCGCAGAATTTGTTGAAAGCTCCCATTGTGTATCACTGGTGGATGTAAATTCTACTTCGATAAATTACGCGACCTCAAATTTTATGGGGTTAATGCATTAGCAAAACGATAGCGGCAGCTATGTGTCCACCGGTACGCTTCTTTTTTCATTTGCTTTTCCTTCCTCCCCCGTTTCCGTTCATCTTTTTCATCCTTTTTCATCGGAAAGTTTTTCATCCCGTTTTAGCCAATAGTAGGAGGCGGGTCGGGTGCTGGCCGAGACTCGTTTTTAATGGCCGCGAAAAGTGAAAGCGGCACGCCGCTCAGACGCGTAGCGACGTTATCGAAAGCCATAAATCTTCTAGCCGCGGGGAAGAAATTAGAAAAATTTTTTTATTAGCTGAAATATAATAACGACGGGACAGGGAACGGGGTGGGCGAGGGTAGCAGGTGTCAGGTGAACGATTTTCTCTGGAATGTACCTTGGAATTTATGGATGATACGTTATCTAATAGAAGTAACCGCGGCAATCAACTCTTCGCCTTTTTTCTCCACTACTTCGGTTCTCGTAAAATTTTTATCAAACTTTTCAGTATGCTAGCGTTTATCACGTGACGCGGAAAACGATTGGGTTGTGAGAAAAAAAGCTGACGTACTCGTTTTAGTTCGAAAACTAAAAAAAATGTTTTAATCACGATTAGTTTATTGATCGAAAGTGGAGTTGAAATTTATTGCGATTTTCCGGCATTTTAATTTTATTAATCTGGGAGACTAGTATTTATGTGTATATCAGCGATATGGAATCTTTGATTTAAATGTTATTCTTTAATCAAAGAAAATCGTATGGTATTCCAAATAGAATTTATTCGAAATATATTTTTACAATTATATTACTATATCCATTTTATTACAAAAATTGATGGGGTTCGAAAGTGTCACTGGCTGGATACGGACACGAAAGTATTGTGATGGGACTAGAATAGTTACAAAGCAACTGTCCATGTAACACTTGACAGCACTACAGACAAGATAGGTGAATTGTCACCGCTGAGTATTGGAAGTTATTGTGATTTCCACATTGTTCGTGCTTCTCAATCGACAGGTGTCGATCTGAAAACAATGGGAATCCTTGCCGTTTCTCGCGGTCGATTGATTTTCAGCATATAATTTGAGCGATAATAGCCCGTCCATAAGGGCAGAAGTGTATCGAAATTTAATCAGGAGCCGGTGGTGGCAATTACCGTGATAACCTGCGGGAAAAGAATTCAATTTACCAAATAATACTTGATACCTCGAATACGTGATTAATTAATTAATTTTCATATTATATTATCGTTGTAATAACGAGCAACCCACTTTTCGGTTCGATGATCACGCGATTAAGAACGCATAAAATCGTTCAGTTACTTTTTTCATTTTAATCAAACGTGCTTGTTTTTACTCCAGCATATACTCGTATTTTTCACAATTCTATCTTATCACGTGAATATAGTATCAATGTCCATAATAGGAGCATTATTTGAATGCGTAGCCAATTTCAAGCGAATTTAGTATCGTTCGCGTTTGGTTATTTTTTGAAAACTGAATAATCTGCGAGTTCAACGGCAACACGCGTGCGTCCAAGTATCTAGGATCATTTCCGTCGGGGGTGCGTGCTCGATATTCGCCGTTTTATGAAACACACTTTTTCAACAGTCGCGATAAAATTTCGGTGCCGCGTTTATTACCCGCGACACGTTCGAAACATCATCGATTCGTATTCAACAACGCGCGCGTTGCATATATGAAAATTGCAAAATAAATCATCGAGCCTTTTATGGCCAAGTTGCGTTATTAGCGTCTATTTACGTGCACATGAATCCCGAATGATTTTTTCACTGCCTGCGACATCGAGTGGCACAATTAAAATAAAACCAGCCTTAATTGACAATCATAGTATACCAAGAGTGTTCGCAGGTATATTGCATTCATATGTAAAATATTCGTTGTTTCATTACAATTTCATTTACTCCGTTGCACGGTTACTAAAATACTTTCAATCCATGATAGATCTATGATTAACTATTAAACTAGATTATCGCGTCGAATATACATAGACCTTATTTTCCGGCTGTGTTCCAAAAACTTGATAACGTCGTTTGGTATATCAACGGTATACACGTTCCTTATCCTCAAGATCAAAATCATTATTTTTGAAGCGTCGAAACAAGTCTCTACATGTCGTATTCGATAAAGCATTGTCACCGTAAGTCTCAACAAGTATTCTATGTGCTTCAGCTGCAGATTTCTTTTGAATAAAGTAGCGCAATAAAATTTCCCGCAAATACACTTTATCTGGCACAAAAATGGACAGTTTCAGATCTAATAAATAATTACTTTTGTTAAAAGTGAACCATAACAACTAAAGTGAACCATACACTGAAATTTAAGGTTAGACAGTAATTCCTTGAATGTGCGTTACCATTCGAAATTCCATGCACGGAGTACCGCTACTACCATTTCTGAAAAAACAGCGAGAACTTATTCAAGGCCCTAATACAACGTAACCATATAATAGGATCAAAATATCATACTCTGCTACCCTTGGATCGACCATTGATCAATCCACGTCGAAAAATTAAGAACGTAAAAATATCGCGGCGGATATTTTCGAACATCCCTCTCCATCCGGGCGAAACTTGTACCGCGTAGATTTTACGATACGCTAACGAGTGGGCCACCGGTCTCAATTGACAGCTGTCGATCCGGCAGATGCCTCTTCTTCGGTTAACAGAGGGAGAGAAAAAAAAAAAAAAAAGAGAGGAGAAAAAGCTCGGCGCGAAACTCGGGACACACTGGCGCACTCCACGAGTCGAGCCTCTCCACTCGAGGCTTTTCCCACCGCGCTGCGCCCCTTGCTGTTTTCTCGCGTCTCGGAATGATAATTTTTTTTGACACGCCGCTCAGAGAGAGAAAGAGAGAGAGAAGCAGCGACGCAGCAGCGGTAGCGCGTGGTCGAGAGCACTTCGGAATGGATTTTCAATTACCCGTGTCGCGGCACGCGGCGGCTGGCTGTTACGTCGTAAAATCGAGTTATCGCGTCCCACCCGTGACAGCCCTGGCCGGCTCGTTTACGCTCGATGGAGCGCGAGACGCCCCTGAATAGGGGAATCATTGTTTAAGTGGATTGTAATTGAATATCGCGAGGAATTCCCGCAGAAGTCGACGCGCCGGCCTGTCTCTTGGCCTCGGCCCCTCTTGTTTCGGGGGAAATAGGCTTTTTCCCGGTTCCGTGGAGCCGAACGACCGACCCGGGCTCTCTTGTTTATTCGTTGCGCCGCTTGAACCAGATGGGATTTATTCGCTGACGCGATCCGAATCTCTTTTTGTTCCACCGTTCTCATTGTTTCGTTCCGGTCTCGCTACTAAAAAAGGCGTGACCAGGTGCATAACTCTTGTAATTCTCGAGGATTTAACGAGCTCTCGCTCGCGAGTCAATGTTTCACGTTAACCGTACCGTCAGGTTAAACCGTGCTGCTGTAAACTCAACAGAACGTTTCTCACGATTTTTTGAACTACTCGGTACATTGACGAACGGCGTTTATTAAGAGTTTCTTGTTAGTTGGGACATTTGATATTTAAAAGGATAAATTGCATTCGACGGGGGAACATGTTTCTCCGGGGATGCAATTTTACGTATTTATTTACCAATTCAATGGAGTAATAGCAAAGAATTGAAGTGAACAATCGGAAGCACAAAAGAATGGATGCGGATTGAAGTTTCTCCTCATGTATGAATTGTGTTGGCGGAAAATCAGCGGGTTTCAGTAAGGCAATAACTCAATTGGGATGTATGCCGAGTTCTCAACAAAATCGTGCTCTATACGTACGTACATACACTCGGGTTCACAGCTCACCGAACAGTTGATAAAAATCAGTGAAATCAGGCATAAAGCGACAAAAGTACGACTATAAAAGCGATCGTACGTTTTGTTAACACCTCTACGTGTCTTGCTGTAGCTCATTCGATAAATCGAACTCCAATGTTCAGCTATTGGCACGAGTCCTTGCGTTCAAATTTCAAGAAAATAAAAAATAATTTCACTGTGAATAATTCGGCAAGACAATTGCTCGTCGGCATGACAGTAATTTTGTTGCGCGAACTATTATGAGCAGAGGTGTACATTTGTCTAGAGCAAGTATGAACACGTTCCCTGTGGCATGAGAACGTCGGGGCGCTTAGAGCAGCGCATGTTGCATCGCGTGCGTTGAGCCGCGACGGAGTTCACAGGATGCTGAATGCATTCACGTCGAAAAGTGCATTATAGCGAGAACACGCCGGTACATATAGGTGATGCTCCTTCTCCTCTTCGGTTGGACACGGCCGGAAGTTGCAACTGGAGCGTAACCTCGTTTAAGTTGCAAGATGGAACGCCGCGACGCTGAGAGTTATCAATTAGGACGAGCGCCAATTCGCAACACTTTTCTTCACCCGCTCAAAGTCTTCTCTAGTGCAACTCGTTCTCATCGTCATTAATACATTCGTTTTTGCTGTGAACAATTGGCGAAGCATAATGAGAATCGGTTTTATACACACTGTTTTATTAACGGCAACCACGCGGTCGCGTGCCTGACGATTTATGTTGCTAATGAGTTCTTATCGATAGTATATTAAACCCTCTTTCTCTTATCGATGAATATTAATAGCACGTTAACTGTGATAATTTGATGTATTAATTGTCGACAAACATGTTATTAAATAAGGAAACGTGGGAGAAGCTTTCAGTTCGTTTACGTATAATTTTATACAGGATCATTATTGTGGAAGTATATTTTTTATTAATCGTAATTTTACATTAATCGGTATGGTTTTAACTTCGGAAAATCTTTATAAGGCTACTAGATAATTTACCAATGGGGATAAGTGCGTGGATTTTAATACCAAAACTCGGGGCAATAAAGAATATTTTTACTGCCTGTTTATGGTCACTGAAATTTTCATGTACAGGTTGATTTGCAATTTAGAACGATGCTCCATATATACGGAGTAAATTAACAGAACCTGCTTTGTAGTTGCTCGACACATTTGCATTCATTACAATTGAAATTGTATACTTTAAAGAATGATCCATCTTCGTTTGACTTATCCTCTACTTACACTACTTGATCTCATTCTGATATCATTCGTGCATTGGTATAGTGCAACGAAATCAATATGAAAGTTTACGTGAATTGATATAGCTTTACATATATCGTACGTCAATATTTCATTTAATGGATCTTCCGAAACTAATTTTTTTATGCATTACAGTATACTTCTTTTTGACTTTCCACCATTCGTGTTCCTCGCTTAAATGATGATTAGCATTTTCTCTCCCTCTTTCGGTTACCGTTTCACTTTCACTTTCAGTTAGAACAGGGCAACGATTTTCCGGTAATTTCGCGGCAAATAACCGCAACACGTTGTGGTTCTGCAGATAGAGCGTTCGAATACAACGTTCCGAGCCAGCCTCGAACTTTGTGCATGATGGAACCCGAGTGAGATATACGAAAACTCGGGAATGGTGAAAATGTAAAAAAATGATACCACCCTGTCGGTATTCACTACATTTTTTATAATATATATTCAATTTTGATAAATTCGTAAGGTTATAAGTAATTACACTTTTACAAGGAATTCTCGATTTAAAATGAGAGTCTTGAGTTAGAGCTGCTACATATTTCATACTATATATTTACCTTTAGTAAAATATAAATTATTCGCAAGAAATTCCAGTTTTATAAGAAATTCTTCATTTGGACTTCCTTCGAGATAAAATACTGTAAAATCTTAAAACTTGTAACAGAAGAAAGCGTGTATTAGAACTAAAATTTATGTCTTCAAATTTGTCGAACCGGTAACTGCGCGAAATAAACTCGTGCGCGTTCTCACTTTTTAGAGTTTAGACGGACGCGTTACTTGCGGGTACCACGTGTCAATAACGGCTAACGCGATTGCCGCTTGTGTTTAAGCTACGTGGCCCGCAGCACTCGCTTACCTTTTATGTATCGCGTTTGATCGTGGCTGCCGTTTTCGGACCGGCGCGGCGTTTCAACCCTTTGGGCAGCGCTGCTCCTTTCATCAAATATAAATTCCACGCGGGATTTCATTTCGACCGCGACCGCGTTCCTTCGCACAAAGGACAAGCGAAACACTTTCGTTTACCACAAACTACTAATTCATTGTTAGCGTAGTGCATTAAATTTTTTTATCATTTATATATCTATTAATTAAAAATCTTCATTTATTCCTTAGAGATATTGCTAGGAATTAAAGATTAAAATAAAATTGTGAAACTGCAATCAACTTTTTAATCTTTTACCATTCAATATCTGGTTTGTTTAATCAAGCAGCATTTAATGAGGTGGACAGCTAATAAAACACGGTGATTGTACGTGATACTTTTTTCGGTAATTAAACTGGTGTAGATTATTATTATGAAATTTTGGCATCAAGGGAAATACGTCATGCAGTATAATACGTTAAACTTTAATATAGCGCGCATCGAGTGGATCTGTGAATAATAATTGGGATGATAATTTTATGTGAAATTGGATTTGCTGTCGTAACGCGAAATGTCAAAATGAGAAGTTACTGTTAATTTAACCGTGCACGAAACATATTAAAATTGAGACACTTATCACTGATAGGCAAAAACAAGTTCTGTTCTGAAATTAACTTTCATACAAGTTCTTCTTGTTTACACCATTTTTGTCTTTTAATTAAATACAAGTTGGTACATTCTTCCGTAACTTCTTATTAAAAATTCACGAAGTAATTTAAAAAATATCTAGTCTCAATCATAACGCAGTATTTAGTGAGTATTAATTTTGAACTCAATACATTCCACGAATTGTTTCGATGTCTTTTATTACCGAGCATGACACATTCTTATTTTAATGAAATACTCACGTCTCTTGCAATTGAACTTTGTTAAAGTGCAAACAATCGTGAATATAATCAGTGTGAAATAAAGAATGAGGCCTTAGCGCGAGTCAGAATTCTTTTCACATGTCATCGGGAGGGTGTATCGACACGAAAGGTAACGATGAAAAAAGTTTCTCTGGTCCCGATGCTTTTTCGATAGCACGTTGGATCTAGCTCGTTCGAACTTTTCAATTTCCTCAACGGTTATACGCACACATCGAACTTTTCTCTTATACCGAGGAGTACGGAGACAAGAGTAGTAAAAAAAAGAGGAGGAGCACGAAATTTCGAGTCTTCTCGTAAACGAAGGTGAATGTTTGACGGCGAAACGGGAATCCCGGGTTCTTCTTCATCCGAAGACGAGCAGTCTTGCATGCGCGTCTGTCATAAACGAACTGTGAACGAAGTAACTCGGACGGAGGGAATTGAGGCGCTTCGAAAGTGATTCTGAGTGATTGAAACAATTCCAATTCCCGTCGAACGGGATGGAATGTGTAAAGGTAGAATGCAAATCTGCATAAGAAAATCTAAAAGAATCATATGTCCTTTTGTAATTGAATTCGCTCTATCAGTAATTGCACAAAGCGAATTCGTCGTGAATGTCGATTATGCGCGAAATCGCGTATTCAATAAACCCCCTCGGTTCGACCTAGATTTAGCGTGAAGTAAATAAAGAAAAACAGGAGTGCCTGCATATATTTTGTTCTCTCCATTACGGCCGTTAAAACTTATTCCTCACTTATCGTTACTGTGTCACCGGTTAGTTATTTTTCTGCCTGCACGCTCGTTCCGTGCTGACACGGTGGCGGCGCGTGAATTAATTAAACTCGCGAGTTCCCGTCTCGCTTTCATTCGGAACCGGCGACGCCGGCAATTATTAATAAGCAACGCGGGCAAAGGTTAGTTAAATCAGACGGAATCTAACAAGCCTCCTTCAATTTAATTTTTTATCGGTTTTCCCCGCGCTTATTAAAGTGCGTGCCGCGAAACAAAGCCCTCGAGTGCCGGCAAAGTTGCATGTGTCATTATTGTTATTAAACGGTTCGCGTTATGGTAAATTGCTAAATTTCTCGGGCATTATTAATATCTGATAACGCGCTTAATGGTTAATCGTCGCTTTAATGGGGAACAACATTTAAGTCGCTATCAAAGCGTACCGCGTCGTGCATCGCGCGCGAACATCGTAATAACGCGCGCTAATTGTCGTTCGCAGGATCGTACACATTTAAGAGTAATTAATAGGCGCCCCTCAGTTTATCACGTGCGATCTCAGGTTTTTATTTTATTTCATACAAAATAGGATAATCAGATCTGTGCAGTGAAAATTCTACTAGCTTTCATATATAACGCAGGCACTCGGGAAAGTTTTTAATTCTCCAAACGACGCCCTCATTTCTTCTGGTACATTTAGAACGCGACCGAGCTACATGCATGAAATATCGCTAATTAGCCGACAAAATGTATTTACTTGCGCATTGGTACGCGGGATAATAAAAACTGCGGCTTCTAATCTCGGCTCCAGTTTTACGAGGAGTAATAACCGAAACAGGGACAATGATTTGCTTAAACCGAAAACGCTGACTTCCATCCTCATTTCTTCCTCCTTTTCACGGTGTTCTGTCCTCGTGGCGGAAAATAAATTCGCCATGGGCGCGATGCGTGAAAATTACTCGTCCCATTTCCATTCTCCACCCCAAAGCCAGATTTATTCAGGCCGTAGTCAGCCAAATGTGTTTATTCCTCCCGTCGACCGCAGAAACTACCAAATAAATTATACTCTTCAAGCTCATCGATTCTTCAACCACCGTTCCGTGAACGTTATACTCGAATAAGAAATATGATAAATATGTATTTGTTTTAATAAAACAGAGAAAGAATTTTTAGCTTGTTTTAAAAATATTAAATTAAATTTTAACGGGGTTCAGCTTTTTAAATAGTTACGAAACAATTCTATTGTTTTATCATTATTTCTTGTCATCATTATTATCGCGTACAAAAGTATGCCAGTTATAAGAAACATAATACATTCTTTCTGGTATAAATATTCATACACTAAAGCTTTTAATGTATGTTCATAATTGAATACGGGCACAATAATAATTATTTATCGTGTCACTCACGATAATCCTGAAACGAATTGTTTAATCTCGTTCGATATATTATTTTCGCAATAAACGGTCGTTCGAAAATTTTGTCGAGTAGCCGTAGGCGGTTATTCGACATTTTAGTGAATCCGTCCACCATTAATTATGTAACCATAATTAATACTCTTGTGCTTTTTAAAAAACCATTTCGTTTAACATAATTACACAGATTTACGAAATTGCATTCTTATTGACATTATGCAGTTACGTTTTAGTGCGAGATCACAATGTTATAATAATTTGAATCTCCATTATTGAAATATTAGAGAGACCTACGGATTACGTTCTGAGATTTCTTCCGCAATCGATATGTTTATGGAAATTAAATACGTTTCTGAGAGAGGAGTTTCTAAGAGACAATGCTCTATTCTTTTGCGCTCTTTTTTTTCTCACTCGTTGCAGACGAACAATACATGCGAATTGCACACGTACTGACTACACGGGTTCACAAATTTCCCAAGCACAATGGGCCGGGTGCAATTAAAACGTGAATTCTTTGCATTTTGAACGTGCCGATCGCGGACCGTGAAAAATGGGCACGCGAGAAGTACTAGAATTCATGGGAATCTGTTCTCAATTTAATTTCGCTCGCACAGAGACTTCTTTCTATACCCGCATACATGCACGACGTATTTTTGTTTATGCAAAAATATATTCTCCTTTCTCATCGAGTCTCAACGAGGAAGTTATTATTTTTTTCCTACATTTTTAGCTTTCTGACTCGTAAAACGTGACATTCATTTACGTATTTATGAGTTCGTGATGCAGTTTGTCTACGTACAATACGAGTGATTATAAATTAATGAAAATTGACACGCATTTTAAAATGTGGCCAATCACGTTGTCCGGATTCTCCGACCAGTTTAAACTACCAGCCAAGAGTTGAAATGTCCAACTATTTTTATCACGTTCATGCCTGGAAAACTTGTCAGCACAGAGTCTGCAAATAGAAAAAAGAATGAAATCGAGAAACCGCGTTAAATCGCGCCGTAATTCTGCGCCCCCGCCTCTGGCGATAAGAATAGACGACGAGATGGCCTGACGCGTACATATTAGAACGAACATTCTTGGAGAAACCGAGCGCATTTTTCCATGCGGCCGGGGACGCGCCGGGAAATTATCGATGGTTGAGACAATGCCGGGGTCTTCGCCGACTTTTAGAACAGAACCGAGCAAATACATGTGGGTCACGTCTGCGGGTAAGGAGCCGATGCGGTCGAATGGAAAAACTCGGGTGGGGATAAAAGAATAGGAAAGAAGGACTCGATGTTCCCTCGACGGGGCATGTTCCGTGTTTGAACGAGCCGGACAAGCGATAAACGAAGAGGTATAAAAGAAAGCAAGGGACGAATGTAACATAATGGTAGCAGGGTTTCTACAGCGTTTTGTTTCGCCTGTGATTCGCCTTTTATGAACCCGTCGACCTTTCGTCGGTTAGACAGAGTATAGTCGAGAAGGGAAAGAAAGGTGAAAAGTTGCCGAGCGGCAAAAAAAAAGACGATCCAAACTGGTACATGCATACGAGTATGTAAGAATTAACGAGCGAAATCGTATAAACTTCTGTCCATATAGCTGCAAGGATTAAAACCGGTCGAAATGAAAATTGTGTAGAGAACCTCTTCCATCTTCATTCTTATTCTCTGTAGTCTTTCCCTCATTATTAAAATTGTCGCGCTTGTTCAAACGTTTAAGTCAAGAATCTTCCTATATTTTGATCCCATAGAGTACTTTGTGAAACGCTAACAATTATGCAGATTGAACGAACTTTTATAAAAAAAATTATCTTTCTGAATGAAGTGATTATCTGTGCGTTTTATAACATGAGATAAAATAGTCGAACGTTTTTGAAGAAAGATCTCAGTTGATATAATTGGTATTTAGGTTTATTAATTTTGTGTTCATTGACGATATTATTTATGCTGCATTTTTAATTGCCAGGGAATAATGTATAATTAATGTAACACGGGTGCAAGAAGCGAGTAAAAAATATGAAGGATAGCAGCGCGAAGGTTACAGGGGAATGGAAGAGGCAAAGAAACAAGAGGCGAACAAACTGAGGATCAGAGGCGGAGACGCGCGTGAACAAATCGGCGGAAGCGCGCGACGGGGCGAAAAGCATCCGGTGTTTACCGGAAGAGATAGAAGAAACGGAGGAAGTTGTCCTCGCGGTCCCTTGCTCGTTTGCATGCCTCCCCGTCTCCTAGGGAGCGGGACTCGGGCTCGGAATTTTTCGCGATGTAACCTAAAAATATGTGAACGCGAAACTCACGATCCGAAATGAAATAACAAAAGGAATTTTCCAGAATGCGATGGATCGCGTTTCTTATTTATTTTATGTTTCATTAATCACCCGATTGCAGGAGAAAGGGTTAGATATAGTATATGGTACATTGGATACATATATGGTATAAAAAAATTTGCATTCTTAATGGGGGCGATGGATTAATACTTTTATAACTTGATCCCATTCACGGTCTCGCACAAAGGTGTATTTTCCTATAATTCTACAGCCAAAAGTGCAGAATGCAGAAATAACTGGCTTTCAAACCAATAACTGACAAACTCGATTCCTGTGTCTAAACTCGGCTGAAAAAAAAAAAATGTTCACCGCGAGCATAACCGCGTTCCCTTCATTATTTCCCGGGCACAACAGCTCTAAAGTGAATTACACCCCGAACGAAATATCCGGAATATTTTTGCGCCGCAACGGTTCGAAAATCTGTATCGGATTCCGTCGGGGAAATATGCGAACGGAAAATCTCCGATCATGCGATCGAACGCATTACAGCGTTCGTTTTAATTATCCTTGTCCATTATCCCGCTTCCGTTCCCTGTTTCCCTTCCCAGCTTGTTCGTTCGTTACGTGTAATGATTCGAATAAATGGCGAGAGATTATTTCCGTCGCTCCGCGTTCGATCCAACCAAACAATTTCACGACTGAATCCTGTGAATTAATTATTTTTCCGTTTCCGTCGATGCAAGGAGAGACGACGGCGGATACGTGTATAGCCAGTTAACCTTCCAGGGTTCAATGTTCAGTGATGAACCGCGACGACGAGACCGATCTGGCGGCAACAAATGATTCATTCGCTATGTCCCTAATGCCCTTCGTTTTCCGTTCTGAATTTCGAAAATACTATTTTCCATATCAAGTTGCAAACCATATGATGACCATAGGAAAACAATATTATAATAAAAATCCTAAAATAAATAAATAGAGTCTGCATAATTTCCGTTCTCCACGATTGAAATCAAATCTCTGTTAATTACCAAACAACAACAATTGCACGCATTACTAACGAAGTACACATATTATATAAATTGCCACGTTATCATGTAAATGACGCCAATGCGTAAAGCAAAGCGCGGAAGGGTCGGATCACCGATGCGGTCGAAATTCAGCCTAATGTGCTCCTCGTTTTCATTACGTGTGTGCCTTCGATACGCGCATTAGCATTCGCGGCTGGATTCACCGGGCATTTTACCTTGGAAAATGAGAGTGCCAGTTAGCCCGTTAGAACGGGCGCGGTTCGCCGGATGAAAACGCTGTTACCGCGCGGCCGACCGCGATAACACCGTCGGAAAATTGATCCCGCTGTTTAAGATCCAGCACGTACCACCGCATCCCTGCTAATTCGCGTTTTGTGAGTAGCTTACCAGCACGGCCATATTTATTACACTTCCCGCAATCTGATATAACCGCGCTTTCATACCGTCCGCCTGTTACATTTTAAACGCGCTTAACGTTAATTACAGATTTATCGGCGTATTGAGAAATAAATTGGGTTGTCGGTTCGATCAACATTTTTTTCTATTAAAATCTAAACTGGCTTGTCAGTAGTTTAATAAAATGACCGACCGAAAGGGTTTAAAGGGATCTTGGGCGCGGAATTTCTTCGACACAGTTCTCACGGTACACAATATCCAATTTATAAAGAAAGAATTCCTGTATATTCCAGGCAGAGGGGAAATATTTTCAGAGAAGAATGTTAGAGCTCTTTCATAAAATTTTCTGCGAAAATTTAATTGAGCAAATACCAGTTACATGGTGAACGTAGAACGTGGGACCAGTCTTCTTTTTAATTTTAAGAATGGTAACGTCGGGGACAGAGACAGTAGCAAATAAGCAGGACAAATATGAATGACGACTCATCATTTATTTACGCCTACAATAATTGACGTAACGTTTCCGATTGATCTTCTTTACCTCTTTGGAGCACGGTGGGATTAAAAGTGTCCCACCTTTTTGATGCATTTCATAGCATGGTGGGACGTTTTCAGTTCCACCTCGAAATCTTGCAGTAGCTGCATTTGCATAGGTTTACATTTTGTCTTATTTACGTATAGCAGTTGGTAATGTCTTCAAACAATGATACAAATGTATTCCTTATGTGGTAACATTAACTATTACTATTTTGTTATGTTTTCACATGATTTTATATCTTTATTAATACTTCATCGACCGGTCGTTTTTGGGGCTGCCATTCGTTACGTGCCGGCTTAATTCTTAATTCTGTGTGCTTATTCCTTGTGTTCAAAGGAACACAATGTTATTAATATTTATACTTTATTTTTCATTTATTTTATATAACAAAGGGCCTTATGAACTAACATACATAAAATATATTCAAGGTAACAGTAATTAAACGTTTTAATAATTTAATAATTTGATAGCCAAAAAACCGATTAATAGGCCGATAAGCGTTGGCAATCGAAAACCCGATTAATAGACCAGCGGTCAATAAAGTGTTAATAAAAATATACCAATTTTGTTTCGTTTAAAACCCGACAAGATTCCTATGCAACATAAGTCTATGTTTTATCTGAAATCCTGTGCCTGCAAAGAGTTACTGCCTGTTCTACCAATATCGTCCATTGATGCTTGTTGTCTCTTAAAAAGGAATCGCTCGAATCCCCATCTCTTGTTGGAGTTACGGTAAAATTCGTGACGGTCGGTTGTTTTTCTAACATCCAGGACGGAGTGAGTTTCCTCGGCGGATAGGAGAGACCGCGGAAAATCGACGGAAAGCCAGCGGGTAAACGAGGACGTCGCGAGAAAACAGCGTGCCCGGTTGCTGCGCTGGCGGTGAAGGGAAATCGAAGGAACTGGGGTAAAGGTCTTCCGCGGTTCTTCCGGAGGCCTCATTAAACGGTTCGCCGAACGGAACGAAAAGAGAAATATTATATAGAGGGCTCCCTCGTCGCTGAGACAATTCCTGAGGAAGGAGAGAAGTTTATTGTTGATTATTCAGACGAATTTATCGCGAGTTGCTGTTGTCTCGTCGCGTTCGTTAAAACTTGTTGATCCGCGCGAGTGTCTCCACTGGGTGACCGAAAACTCACCGCACAGTCAATTTACTTTTCCCTCGTTTTATTTATTTCCGAAGAAACGCGTACGTAACTTGGTCCCCGCCTTCGTGACTGTCCGACGACCAGTCGTGTTACGGACAGGAAAAGAGAATGTGATCGGAGGACAGGGTTTTGTTTATTCGGTCTATATAAGGGTTCGGTGTACACAGAGGGTGGAAAGTGTTTCGCCGGAGACTTTACGGTGCAGGAGGAGGAGTTCATGGAATTGAAGCGTCCATCGGCTTCGGTGAGAAGGTGAAGAGACGAAGGTAGAAGAGGGAGCTTTGTTAATCGATTGGAACGAGGGCGAGAAGTTTTCGCGATGAGAGAGGTGCGGGGGCGCCGTCTTAATTGCTGCAATCGGATCAGTATTAAAAATGTTCCGCGCGAACCTCCGAGGGTGATCTGAAATTCAAAGATACACTGTTTCATTTTTCTCAACCGTCGGGAGTAAGGCGAGGTCGCCGAGGAATTATCGGAGAAGCGACAGCGTACAAAGGGGATTACGTTTAGCGACGAACAACCGTTAATCAACGCGGGTATAACGGGTGTGCCGCGTGGAGCTCGTAGTTTACGAAGGAAGAGCGAGCGACTGGAAGGACGGCGTTAAGAAATTCCACGAAGTTGCCGAGGAGCAGTGAGTTTTCCGAAGGACGCTTGTTAAACTCGTCGAGCGGCGTCTCGGGATCCGCCGGGATAAGGTGCGCAAATTCACGCGGCAAAGCGTGAGTTCCGGTGATTCGCGACGGATAAATCACCGTAAGGCGGACGGACCGCTGTAAACCGGCGAAGTGGAGATCGAAAATAGTGCGCGAGGGTAGAAAATAGTGCGCGGGGTGAATGGTGGACTGACGAGTTCCTGGTGAACGCGATCAAAACTGGCGGCGACGATCTTTGCCTTCGATTGGGGCTACGGTCCGCGAATTTCTCGAGGCAAACGTCCAGAAGAAGGATTCGAGGTGAACGTCGAGAGAGGTGGTCCGCAGGATCGATCCGTTGGAAAATCGAGCCGGGGTACGAGTCACACACTGCCAGATGAGTTCAAGGAGGGTCCACGAGGACTCGGCTGACACGTCGTCGATATTCGAGTACGAGGACGTGATAAAATTATAATAAAAGCGGGAGCCTCATAGTTGAAGACCGTTGCTCGACGCGCGGAAGTAACACCCCCTCGTTCTCTCACTAGTTAGCCTGACCTGACCCACAACAAAGAAACACAAAGAAACAGAGAAATATATATATAAATATATTCATATACCTAGATATATATGTATACATAAATGATATATTGATGTTAATCGAAGTTATATTGATTGATCTCCATCGGTTGGTGGAGGCTCGTTAACAAGTTCGGATTCCGGCTCGTAGTTGGCAAGCTAAGGGCAGCCCCCGTTTCTCCCGAGCGGACAGGCGAAATTCGTTGGACAGCCGTGGAAACATGGCGATGGTAATATCGCCCCGTAGCAAAATCGTGACTCTGTCGTTGTTGATCTTTTTCATTACCCTCGTCGCGTTGATAATCACGGGCGCGGTCGGCATATGGCACACGAGCGAGAAACCGACCAAGTCCGGCGCGCCGAAGGTGGTCAGCAGCAAGCTGCAACAGATCACCGGCTACACGGCCACCAAACACGTGAGTAGAAAGCCAGAAATCTTTTGCATGGCCAAATGCCAAACCGCTGACTTTTCTCGCATTTTTGTAATCGACTATCTTTTAAGTACTACTATATGTGATATGTTAGAACGTGTATTATTATATGCCCGTTGGTGTGTTTCAATGTAGGTATATAACATGTTTAAACGTTTTTAACGATACGATGACGAAAATATACCTTTTATTAATACATGAATAATTTTAAGAAGATTTTCTCCATGTAGGATTTTTTATAGGATGTCGAAGAACATTTTTAACCGAATTACCGTCCATCATGCGAATCGGAGTAGAATTAGGAATTACCCTACGTTGCGCTGAAAATAAAATCTTTACCGTCACCGACGATTTTTACACGTTCCACGAATTTTCATTTTCCACTCATAATCAGTTCCCCGGTTTTTATCATGCCGAAAATATCAGAAGTTTGCGCCGTAATGGAACCGCGGTCCAGCTTCTACTCGCGTCGCACTATTCCTTTGTCCGCTTCGCTTGGATTCCCTAGCGCATCGCGTGATTCGACCGTGCAAAATTCAGTTACAGTTGCATCGTCGTTAATGCATTTCACCGTGAGTTCTTGCTCCGTAGATCCGACAGACTCAACGATTACTGGGGAAAATTCATGTTTGAAGATCTACCTAAAATCGTGTTAACAAAGATTCAAAGTGTTCTTAATTACGCGTATAATTTTAGAATTTTTAATGTGAGATCATCGAAATATTTCAGTTCCCCTATACGAGGTATTCTAGTCACATTGTTGTTTAATAATTTTTTTTCATAGAATCCTTTTTTTTAACAGAGATTAAAATAGTTTTCTGTTTAGTTACGTCGATTCTTTTGAGACCTGACAAGAGTTTGCTAACGAGTGATATTGTGTCGACTATTTTTTTCCTGTGTCTCGTTGAAGTGGATGTTTGTCAAATTGGAACTTGTTTGCTTGCATCGAAATTTCTGAATTCGTTCTCCAGTTTTTATTCTTCCCCGTCGCTCTTTTTCACGTAGATTCTGCATTTCAATACATATGTAGATCTTGAAACAATCCTCCAACGCGTTACGAAGTGACACTTAATAAAAGGCTCATCAAAACTTGTCAGTCGAATTCGCGAAAACTCGTTCGGTGTATATTGAACGCGTCTTACATATTCATTTGTATGTGTCTGCCTTTGTTCGCGTATTGCTTTTCAGGAAATCGTTTGGCTAACAAAGAATATTTTTTGTTGGATTTTCCCTTGTACGTTGCGAAACATACTGAGATCTCTGATCGAGGCTGTACCTAAATCCGGCTTAAATCGACCATCGATACTCTTTCGCGGAACGCTGGCCCGTCGAATCTGTAGCAATTCCAAAAATTAATTGAGAGTCGATCGATCGGGTAAACTCGGGCGAAGTTGGTTTTACATCGGTGAGTAGCACGCCGCGGCGCATACAAATGGCCGGTTTCCGGTTCGAATGCATAAAACACCGGGAGCTTGCCGTTTGACGTTGTTGGCGAAAGTACGAAAGTGGCACGGGTACTTTTTGGTTGCGTGAATTCCTTTTATTTATCCAAATTCTACGCTTCTCTAGACAGGTGAAATGTTTAAAGACCTCCTGCAAAAATAACATCGTACTCGTTTGTGTAACAGCTTCAATAGTAAACTTGAGTTAAGTGATACAAAAAAGAAAATAATTTATAAAATAGACAAATTTCATGAAAAATAAAGTTACATAAAAAATATTGTATTTTGACACCCGGTGGTTTGACATAATTTAACGAAAAATTGAATACTCTTCTCTAAAATCTACGTGAACATTGTCCAAATGTCCAAGGTCTAATCCATTTACGTACACAGATTTATGCGGGTAATTAATATTGTTCTGCTGATTATAACGATTACGTGAGAAACCGTAACGAACGGGTTGTACATGTTGAATAAATTCTCTCTGATTTGTTTCTACAGTAAATGCGCAGTAAAATCACGCATTTGCGTTCTTTTCACCAGCGATCGTTACCGTTATCTTGATTAACGTCGCTCGCTCGGTATTTCTCAATTTATATGGTCGGGAAGAGAATTGCTGGTAATGGGTTGTAGGAATGTTTGCTTTGCTCGCGTGTAAGGATACAAATGGTTGCCAGGATTGATGGCATTATCCAATCGATGATACGCGGAGACAGTGAAAAATTTCTGTTTAAGTAAGACGAATGTGCTCCTTACTACACGCGCAATTTTAATGATCCACATGAAAATGTGACAGCATTTCATAGAAAATATATCATAAATACTATTGGATTGTTCAACTGTTTTTATAAAATTATATTAACGCATACAAAATTTTTCGTTTACTTCTATAATTTTTTAATGCTTGAAAGTATGTATTAAAAAAGTATTATGAAAAATCTGATGGATTCTACATCAAGAAGAGGAAACTACGACATTAATTGGGATCCTGGATTGCCGCGACTTTCCTCGAAGAAGATTGGAAGGGTATAGTTAGCAATTAAAGGACCATCATTGCCATTTAAATTAATTCGTTCCCGGCGAAGTTGCCAGTAACATCGCGTCGTCAGGGGCACAAATAACAGATTAATTTGAAAGTGAGCTCTGGCGACATTCTGAAAATAAAGAAATCCGTTAGAAGCAATTATGGGACGTAAATTAAGGGAAATAAGCTTGGACCGGCTCTTTCGAGCATACCTCGTATTGATAACGAAGTCCGACATTATATTTAAATGAAATCATGTCAATTATAAAGATTGCTAACTATATATAGTTTTCTCGCGCTCCTTTTTAATTTCGTTTCAAAATATTCATTAATCTACCTTGTAATTTACGAAGTTTTATGACGGCTAAATTGAATGCATTTTAATACGGTAGTTTTAGAAAAAAGTCCTAGTAGAAATAAAGGGTGTAACGTTTTATTTGTAACTGTTTCAGTCCGACAATTAATTACTTTTATCATTTTAACGATAAAATTTATCGCTTTCCCATTTGTACATTGTTTGCGTGCGAACTCTAATAAAAATATTATGCATCCTTTTATACCCGGAGATTAAAATTACTTTCGGTATAAATGGAAATTGTATCGTCAGCTTTTTCCCGGTAATAGATTTGTAAAGCGCAAAAAGTCGGAGAACGCAATAACAACGGACGCATTGACGGTTCCTCAATTTCATTTGAAAATACGACCGCAGCCGGCGATTCGCGAAACAAACGCGAACGTGAAATTGCTTGCGTACAAAATGAGTTCAATTAAACAAGAGATTTAAATCTTGCCCCTCTCAGCGATTTCCTATGTTTTCAATTACCCAGCTATCAACGCGATGATAGATTTTATTTCCAGACGCGACACCCTAATTTCAATACGCTCATCCTAAATTATGTTTGCCTCGGTGCAACAACCAATTCGCGATATAATAAGAACACTGTGGTCGGCATAAATAAGTCATCCGTCATCGGATATCTAGACACTTTTTGTCAATAATCGTTTCGTTTTCAAGTCAGGCAGTGGCGAACAACATATGTATAAAATGTTACATTTAATTTCCCAAATAAAGACAACTATCGATTCCCGATATATTGGATAAACTTTTATATGTTTTAAGGGATTATTGGAAGAAAAAGTTCTGACATCGCAGCACTCTGCGTTTAATTCTATTATTCTCATTGACATTCGAACACGTCGTTTGCAATCGACCTGTCAAATAGTTGAGAATAATAAAGACGTGTGACATATATACATATAGTTCCTGTAGTTTAATCTTATACCGTAACATTTTCAATATCCAATTTAATATGCATAAACCTGTTATAAGAAATGAGCAGCGCGGTCAATAGCAGTAAAATAATCATAAATGTACAGAAAACATCAATTCGATTCATTTCCATGATTGACTGGCTATTAATTGAATCAAATACTTCCTCATGCAAGTGATACTTAATAGAAGCACTTGCAGAGCATCGAATAACAGTTCCTCAAATTGAAAAGGGAATTCACGATCGATGTATAACATAGAAGCTGGTTGTGTACCGACGTAAAAGTTACATTAGCTCGCAATCGAGTAAGGCAGCCCATTGGTTTCAAACATTTGATTCTCGTCGTCGTTTCGTTTCCTCAGGGGATGCGGAGTGAACGAGAAACGACTATCTAAACGTCATAAATAAAATAAATACTCGGTTATGAGTACAAAGTAGTTACTCGTTAGTTCCATCAACTTCAAATAATTGATTAATTGTTTGTAGAATATCTATTTTTCTACAAACTATTTATTTCATTATTTTACGCACACAACATATAAAGTACTTAACACTTTATCGACCGGTCGTTTTTGAGGCTGCCATTCACCAAGTACCGGCTTAATTCTTCATTCTTTTTGCTTATTCCTTTTGTTCAAAGAAATTAAATTTTATTAACATTTATATTTTATTTTTCATTTATTTTATATGATAAACGGCCTTATGAACTAACATACATAAAATATATTCAAGGTAACAGTAATTAAACGTTTTAATAATTTAATAATTCGATAGCCAAAAACCGATTAATAGGCTATCAGTCGATAAGCGTTGGCAATCGAAAAGCCGATTAATAGGCTACCGGTCAATAAAGTGTTAATACTTAATATAAGTAGGCATGAAGCAGTGGATATAAAAAAGGATCAATAGGAGAATGCGGATGGGAGGAGGAGCAGAGAAATTTTTGCATTAACTGATAGCACTGTTTCTTTATTTTGGTCGCTAGATATTCTGGCATGAAATTTCCTGCGGCGGTGAGCGTGGAAGCACGCAATCATCTCGAAGACGCGCGCTCGCGTGATAAATGCTCTCGCACGCGTCGGAAATATTTCGTGGCGCACTACTGAAATTCCCACAGTGTATCTGTATCGGACCCCCCGGACCCGCTATCTCTCTCGCTTACTCCCCTGCTCCCGCGCTCAAGATTAAGCACGCGGCCAGGCATTCGCGTTCGCGCGGATACCTTAATGATACATTGTTCAGAAATTTATGTTTAATGTTCAACGCGGAACTTTAGCCGTGTCTCGTGATTTGTCGTATTCTCCGAAGATTTTTGAGAACAGCTGTTTAGAAATTAATTACTTGATTAAACTTAAGTAACAAATAATAGTTCTGATACATTTTTATTAAACAATTATTACAACAAGATTTACATATAATCGTATGATACAAAAATTGTTCGTATGAATATCATGTTGACGTTAAGGGCGATACAATTATTACGAGACTGACAAATATACGGACAAGCATAGGAGAGCTGTTGAGCAAAAAGCGAAAAACGAGTCAGACCTAAAAAATGTATAAATCACAGGGATTCATATATCCTTCGCGGTATGAGAAAAATGACAGGTATCATTCATAATAAAAGGTAAAAGTGATAAATCTGCTGTCCTTTTATTTCTTGGAGGGCACGTTATCGGTAAATGCGGATCGGCTAAAGCTCGGAACGAAATTATCCCCGGGCCGAGGTTTTCCCGGGTAAGAGATGAGAAACAGCGTAATCCAAATCGCTTTAGCGGACATACGGACAGCGAGATGATACGTCCCCGCTTTACGAGCGACCCTCTCGAACGATTTTCATCCAGGTCCCGGTCCCGTCTTGCCGGAATTTCGTTCGACGCCGACCCTGCGGCTTTCCTTCGCTCGAGTTACCGAGTTCGCCACTGACCCAGATTAATGTTTGTTACGCTTGATCCTTACGGGTTTTAAACCCGACCGGAATTCCGTGACGCTCCACCAGCGCGAGTAAAGAATTTCGATGAACGTTGAAACCACGGGAATTCGTGCAAACGGTGGTTATTGAAAATAGAGTTTCGATTATTCAATGAACAGTAGTTACCGGGATTATTTTATTGCCTTCGCTTGGCGGCAAGGTTTAAACGCGATCGGTGAGATTTTCGATAACGTCGATGCTCTCACGAAGATTCGATGAACTAAAATTCAACTCTCGTTTCGATCAATCGTATTGACGCGGGAAAATATTGAAGAATGCTGAATATATTTGGCATATTGTTCAATTACGTGTATTATTGACACGGATAAATCTCAATATTAACGAAGGAAATTCGCAAAATAAAATGAATAAATAGAACAGTAATAAAATGTTTAAGAGGTGATTTATCGATGTTCATAATAATCAGAAACAATTCCCGTTATAACTCGTGCAAACGAGTAATCCTATTTCTCGGAAATTTTTGATAACTATTAACGATTTATACTGTTGCCGCGACAGATTTATTGCTAATCGCTTTAAAAAATTTATTTCATTCACACTTGATACAGAAACAAAATATTATTCGCGAATCTTTTATGCAGTATAAAATCGATTTCCCATTTAAATATGTATAATAAGCGAGCATCAAACGGTTGTTCATTTATCACCTTCAAATCGTATTAGGAAAAGGCGATCATCATTTTCCAATAAATAACAACAACTGAATGAAGCCAATGCGATTAGAACGTGGACAGCTTCTTTTTTAATAGAACACCGTCTGATCTCGAAGATATCGTTTAGAGGTCGAAATTAGAGGTAGAAGCAATTTTACCGGCCCCGATCTTATTCTCGCATACTTCGGCCCTCTCTCTCGCACCTTGACCCAGTTACTGACCTGCCGTGGCTCCCACCATCCCGTCTAGACTACACCTGCTAGACGCGACTCCAGGAAAATATCTGGAGCGTGTAATTCGGGGGACACCTGCGATTCACGGATGGAATCTAGGTCACGCGTGCGCGGTGTTAAAAAACGTGTCGCCCACGCAGCGAAAGTTTAAAAGCCTACATCTGTCGGATAAATTGAGATCCTGCCACGAAACAAGAGCAGTTTCCCTCGTCTTCGCTAGTACTCCTGGGAGGGTTTCCACTCTTAATGTCTTCCTACTAAAAATTTTTACACTGTGACCAAAATCATATTTCATTCTTTAATCTGAATGATTTAACTCAAATTCTTATGTTTTCTAACCAATCTCAATCATCAATGATTATGCACTTTCGCTACGGCAGTTTGGTCCGCCTTAGCCTACGAAAGTGATGTACGTAGATTAAAATATATATTAATTTATATTAATATTATTTATTGTACATTAATTTATTACATTATTCTTATTATGTTTATATAATTGTTATCTTTATATTATTATCGTAATTATTTATATTAATGTATGTTGAATATATCCGGCGATCGACTCCACGAATTTTCACGTGGAAGACGGATATATCCGTCGTTCGGAGCGAAAAGGATTAATATTCGTCGAAGAGAAAACAAAATTTCCATTTTCTTTCATTTCTTTTTCCCTGTACTCGTTGCTTAGTCAAGTTGCAAATTTTATTAACCATCGTCGTCGCGTAGCGCGGTCCGCGACGAAAAAGTATTTTCAAATGGTAATCTGCTTTAGATCGGCCGTGCGAGCAGACCAAGAAAGCTTCGGGTAATGCCAGCATCGCCGGAAATCCGGAATAGGTAATCTAAATCGCTTTAGGGGAATGCGACGGACATGCGGCCCTCGATAAAATATCCCTCTCCCGTCGACGTCTCCTTCTGCCCGTTGCTCCCAGCTCGAAGGAATCGCGAAATCCGGCGTGTAATGGAAATGGCAGACCCACCGTTCGGTCCGAACGTTTCGGAAGTGGTAGATTTTGTTGTATAGTTAACGAGTCGGGGCTGTTGGTAAGCGCACCGGTACCGTTTAAAGTAGCTCGAGGACTGTCTGCGTAATACCGAAATAAGGAAGCTTCGGAAAATCGTGCGCGAATTCTTTTTACTCTACCATGCGTTTGATATTGGGAAAAAGATTTTCTATATACCGTGTAGAATGCTAACTCTTTTCACCGTTGCTAATATTTTTTAAGAGAACTCTAAATTGATAATTGCGTGAGGGAAACTAATAATGGCGCTATGATTTTGATAACGTGGGTTTAATACGGAAAGTGTTTTTACTTGAATTTTAATACGCAAATTGCCGCGTTTATGGTTACACGGGAAAAAGTTTAATAGATTTTATGTATTATTGTGCGAATGGACCGCGGCGAAGCGTTGCTTTTTACGTTACAACAGTTTTTCTCGTTGGTACTCAGGTTTTAATATCTCTTTCGTTACTCTACGTACATCGTTTGGAGCACTCCGAAATGGTGTTTAAAAAATAATCTTCTTCACCCTCGTGTTTAAATTCTATTCGAGTAAATAAATAAAGGATAAAGAGTAAATAATAACGAAGAGTAGGTTCCATAAATACAAGATTAAAAAATCAGTATTAGTAACATAATTTGAGAGGGAGAAAGAGAGAGAAATAGTTTATTTTATGGAAGAATGATGTTTCTCTCCTGTTGGTATTCACTGTAGACGGCAGACAATGATACATCAGAAAATTGGACATAAAATATTTTCTGATCGGGATAACAAAATGCATAAAAGTTTTACGAGTACCCTTCACAATTCGATATATGAAATGAGCATACATGCGACAGTAACAACGTATGATTACCGAATGCATTTCAAGATCTCGATACGACTTTGACGAAATAAAAATGACACCGTAAGTACGGTATGGCTTGGCTTCTACGGAGAGAACACTTTCCAGTAAGCCGATAAATTCAATTTTATTACCGGCGTATGAATAATGCTTTCTTGGAGACCGACTCTTTGTACGGGCGAAACGGGAAAAATGTCTTGGTACACGTTTCTCGTTTCGACGCGGATACAATCGCATCAACGAACGCCTTTTAACGCGTCGAGCGCACGGTATCGTGAATAAGTTAACTCGAATCGTTTCGCGAATCTAATATGTAGAGCCTGATAGCGCACATATTCCGGCGAGCGGAAAGCAAGAGCGGATACCTGCTGGAGTTAAGAGTATATTCGCCGAGAGTTAATAATTCCAGCGCCGTGCGAGCCGGAGGATTTATTCGGATTTTCACGTACCGTTTTCAGAACACTTTGATTCTCGTGGACATAGATTGAATAATTTGTTCGTCAAATTAATTGTCAGCTAGTTCCGTCATTAGATATGCCGTCTCAGCATTACAAACAGCGAAGTAGCGATAGCATGATCACAAAATGTATCGATTTTTATCAGTTACCCTTCAGAATTTGACAAAATTTGAAAGTCTCCAGATTTGATTAAAGATATTTCATTTATTCTGCAGTGGTAGTAACGCATTTATCCGAGTTTTCGTGATTTTCTATACGTTAGATTCGGAGGAAAAACGTATTGAACATGATATTTCAATATCAGGCGAAACGGCAAAATGAAATATCTTTTGATAAATTTGGAAACAATACTCGTGCAGTATTGCATATTCGAATTTTTTCATTAAATTCTACCCATTAGAACTGCAGGGAAAAAAATGACAAAAATATTGAAACCATGTCCTTTTAAAATGTAGTAAAATTCGAAACTTTACGAAAATTCTTGCAGGTCCTATTTGTTTAATAAAACATCTGTGATAATTTTCAGAATTTTTCATCGATTGCAATTTACAGAATATTTATACTTATTAATATAATATCTGATGATTAATAAATCTTTAATATTTTGCCATTAGTATCGTACAATCCTAAATTAGTTCTGTTCTAACGTAACCATTGCCGACCTATAATCAACATAAAGGGATTCGGTGGCGCGTCCCAGGGGTTGATCCCCTGGGTCGAGGAGGAATCTTTATATCAGAAGCTGCATAAAACGCGGGTCGACTCGTTGAATTTCGCGTACGACTCTCGACGGAATGACGCGTCATTCCGAAGGGCGTTTCGACAGGAACGAATGGCTATGCGGCTCGCAAACGGCTATTGAATTTCAAGCGGCGCGGCGCGCCGTCGCGCCGGTTCTCGACCCTCCAGCCTCGTCTACCGAAGGCTGACCGATCTGAAATTTTCCCGCGAAACGGGAATGAGTGGATTTTGCGAACAGGGTTAATTTACTTTAACCCCTTTACTCCAGGCCGTCTGTATTCGAAATTTTTCCAAGTTCCCCCGGTTTTATTTCAATGTAAGTTCGATTGCTTTAGAGTTTAATAAATTAGTGCACCTGTTCTTCGCAGTGGTACACTGAGCTGAAAATCGATTTGAGAATTTCCAATAAAAACGTACACTCAAGAATAGAATCATAATTAATAAGTTGACATTAAAAATTGTATTCATACTAATTTGATCGAATTATATGAAATTATTTCATTGGATATAATCAATACTAACTGATAATAAAATATGAAATGCAGAAATGTAAGGAGGTAGAAAGTAACGGAACATAGAATCGTCATTCTGTTAGTATCGATTTGGCAGGAAAAATTTGTAGTTGAAAAAGACGACTCGGGATTAACGTGTTTGTATAACTGCTCTTTGTCGTCTCGTGAACCAGAACCCAGCGCTGGCGATTTAAATTTATTCCTGGGTATAATCGGAACAGACGATTTTCTCTAATTAGCTTTGAGTCTTACTCGATAACGAAAAATCCTAGGAAAATGTGATTTCTTTCATTTGTTCAATTCGTTCATTTGTTTGTTTACGATTGTAGTCGCTCTGATTTTCTGAAAACAGATTTAATCATTTAATTATTAATAAATCTGCTAGGATGGGAGAGATCAAGGGTGGCAAGAATCGTGAAAATTGTAAAGGGCTACTCTTGTAAAATTTTACGATTTTTTCAAACTGCTGTTTCTCGGGATCTAATGTGTAGAAAAATCTGCAAACTTGGGCAAATGTACTAGTATGTAAGCAGAATATCTGAGCATATTTTTAACCCGATTGCAAACTTTTAATTTTTTGTCAAATTCTGAAAATTCCTCTTTAGAAATTTTCAAAATTGGTTAAAAATTTCATGGTCATCGGGCTAAAAGTATACACACATGTTCTTCTCTTATAGAAACTCGTTTACCCAGATTTACAGCACTCTATCCATTAGATTCCGAGAAAAACGAAATTCTCAGAAAAAATTTAAAGTCTTTCGATCGGGTTGAAACATTGCTTACATATTCCACTCACATAGGTTTTCAGAGTTTTCTACGCATTAGATTCCGAGAAAAAATGATTTGAAAAAATTTGGTAAGAATTGAAATTTACATCCTGTATTTTATAATTCATCGATTGAATCTAAGCTTTGCGAAGCGATATAAAAATTTTTTTATTTCTTTAGGCAGTCCTTTTATTTCAGAGTAGTTGCTTTTAACATCTCATAGTTGTAAATCGCTTAAAATGAGAAATCTCATTATTTCTAAACAGCTTGCGTATATAATTCGTTTTAAAAATGTGCAACACAAGCACGTGCTACCATTACACTTCGCGCACCCTCAAAGAGTCCTAGAAACTTGCCCCTAGAATTTGTAGGTGCTCTTCTCCTTTCTACTTTCTTCTTGAAACCTCGGGCAAGTCGCTTTGCTTACTTATATAACAGTTTTCAAGAGTGTTCTCGATTTTCGTTTTCTACGTGAAATGAACCCGGAACCAGTAATAAGGAAACCGAGCGTCAATTTTGGCAGAATTAAACTATTTATGAATTTAGTTTCATTGATTTTGGAAATGAAATAAGTTTGGTATTCGTAGATAAATGTTTCTCGAATGATAATTAATATTGACTGAAGAATTTAGATTATACGAATTTTTTTTTCGTACGGATAATTCATTATTCGTAAGATCATATGGATATAGAAAATCATACATAAGGTACAGGAATTTTTCTATTGATCGCACTGCTCTCTCAGCTTGCAATCACTTCCGCGGTGGCATCGATCAAGGATTTCGTGGGACTCGTAAACGTCCAATTGCGGGAAGTGTCACCGATAAGACGAGGGACTGCACGAGCCAAGACAACGGTTTACTCGATAACAAGGCGAATCTGTGGAGTGGCTGCGAAGCAGCTGGTGCAACTGCGCTACGATGCAGTTTAGTTTCTCCGTAGCGTCAGCGATCGCTGGAAGCAATTTGCCAGCGACCACGTTTATATCACCCTGCTTGTTGCACCGATGAAAATGACCCGACGCGCCATAGAAATTGCTGGTTATTAGTGCGGAGACTGCTTGCAACCCTCCAAGAGGTTCTTACTTAGCCAAATTATCTTTTTCCTTCGTATTAAAAAAACGAAATGCGGTAAACGTTTGTTTCGGCTTTTAAGTTAAAATTTATACCGACCTCGTATGATAAATTAGATACAAATCAATGAAGGAGTATAACGAGTAATATCATTTATTTCGCGACCGAAGAACAGCTGCCACGAATTAAATACAGAAAACAAATGGAGCCTGTAATTAACGTAAACTGATGGAAGTGCATAATGGGTTTTTAATTATTCTTCTTCGTTTTTAACTCGAAAATGACAGTAAGCATCCCAGGAAAGAGGTACATTATTAATCGATTTCAGTAATTCTAGAAACGTATCAGAAAGCTTTTAAGGACATAAAATATTCATCTTTTATGTCGCGGCATCCTAGTGGATCTAAATATTTTAAAGTCACAAGAGGTTCACCATTAATATTTGTTACAGCTTTTTTCGAAAAAGCTGCACGTTAACCACGTTGCCCAGTTATTGAATTTCCGTACGCTAAAAGATGCAATTTTACAACGGCGAGAAACTTTAATCGGGTACATGATAATTATGATTCCCGTTAAAACGAATTAAAATACGTCTATACCTGATTCAACAATCCGTTAGACGCTTCATTTAACTGATTTGCAGCGGCCATCTAGTAAAAACAGTTAACGAGTTAACAAATACTCAGAATGCGTAAGATTTTCAGTTCGGGAACAACAAGTGAAACGTAAACGCGTTTCCTGCCGTAACAAGAACAATAGAGGGGATGACAAAGGAGGAACAGGGAAGTGACGGAAAATAGCCAGATATGAAGGTCGCAAGTTCCTGTGTCAATTTCCGCAGCGAACTTCTCGGTACGGACACCACGTCGGGCCGGGGCTCGTGAAATTTTTCCCACGAAGATCCACGGCATATTGCGCGGCCACAAGGACGCTTTAATACGAAATTGAAGCCAGGCTGAAACAAGCTTTACCATCCGCCCGAGCCCCTCCGCGCCCCGAAACACGTCGAGCCTCTCACGCATGCACGCTTTTATCCATATCTCATTGGATTCTTCCTCGTGCTGGTGGCGCAACAAATTATATTCTGTATAATATTCAATATCGTTTAAAACGCAGGGTCTATTCGCGAAGTGTCAGATATAAAATTTACGCGTAGTCCGCTTTAACGAAGTAAGTAAATAATTCTCCATTGAAATAATGAAAAGCAGAATTCGATGCGGAAGCGAAATTATCTCTCGACTCTTAATTATAATGTTTTACGAGATATTTTCTGACGTGTACTACAGCCTTCGTTAACATTCAGTTATTATCCTTTGAAAGATGCTTGATACTCGGTTGACCCTTTGTTTTGTCCACGGATCGGAACCGCGGAGAAAAGTTCGCTTCGACGGAAAGAAAGAGAAGAATCCCGGCATTACGTATGCCGTTGACATCCGGCCAGAGACGCTAACTTTCGCGTTAAGCTGACTACCGAGTTCCAGCTAAGTAGCCTCGTTCGGGAAAGTTAGCGGGCAAAAGTGGATTGCAGTTGACGGAACGAGGAGTCACTGAACTTTCGTGATAAATCATGGTTACATTCTTTTCACCTTTATTTTTGACGCGCGTGAACTTCACGGAGTGTGAGGCTCCTCTTTTAGTGCTTCTTGATCGAAGCACGGCACTTCTATTCACTTTCTCAATCTCGATGTAAGAGGTTCAAGATGAATCAGAATATTGAATTTTTATACAACAAGTCGGAGTCTGTTTTCGATTTTTTTTCAATGATTCATCTCACGTATTGCATTTTATACATGTACGTTTGTTTTAGTTGTGGAATGAAATCACACGATTGTTCATTTGTTTTATACATGGAGGACACGGGAGCATGAATTATGCTTTCTCGTATGCAGATCTATAAATCATCCCTTACATAATTTTTCTGAATCTAAAGCCATTATTCTTACCGGTGAACGCAAACTCGGTTACTTCAAAGTAACGAATCCGTATCTGACAGTTCCTGATGGCCCTATTACATTCTCCATCCGAGCTTACCAGCATTATATGCACGTGTTAGGAACTTTAACAATATCGCCTTGTCCATTCGGTTCGAAGATTATGTCACACGTAATCCGAAAACATATTAAGATAGTGTGCGTTAGTTTCTTTTAACAAAAATTATACGTAATGACACTGCTGAGATTCAATTAACAAAATTTACTTTTTAAAGAACAAGCGACGCTGTCTTTATTGCTTTATATTTATATGCTGTGCCTAATTTTTCACGCACTTTTTAATTCGAAGTTACGCAGACGCGTAATGGTCTCGCCGCGAACGAATTCAAAGCAGCCTGGCTTAATCTTCCTGTAATTTCTGCGCCGGAAAAATGTGGTAGGGGGCGTCAGAAAGAAAAGTGGCGACCGCGCATACGAATTAACATACTTAATTAGAAAACGAGCCGCGGCGGCATTAGTGTTAATTTGGCTGGCGAAGCTTGCCAAGTTGTCGCCAAAGCAGACGGTGCATTAAGAAAAGTTAGCTCCTCCTCCATGCCAGGGGGAATGAACGGAACTTTTCTAATAAATTATTATTACGCGTCGGCCGACTTCACGACGGTACGTGTCACCGAACTTGCGTTACCCATTCGTCGCCACGCGAAAAGTGTTAGAATATCGAGAGAAAAGGAACCGACCCCATTATTCGATGGATACTCAAAGGTGAAAAATCATTTGATTTTATTTGCAAATGCGGCAAAAAATATTCATAATTTATATTAAATAATGTGAAGTGATGAATGTTGTTTAAAAATGGTTAATTGACGCATAAAAGTACTCAATGTATTTCCGTACATTCTCATTATGATAAAATTCATCGGAACCTGTTGACCTCTCCCTTAACAAGCGGCGATTCATTTCGAAATTATACACATATTGAAACAAGAATATCAGGTACTTAAAATCGTATCGCGTTCACTTTGTATATTTTATATAATTTATCGTTGATTAAACCCATCATGAAATGTGTGCGCGTCTTTGGTTAAATGTAGCGACGAGCTCGATTGAACGAATTCGCAACATTAAACCTGTTAAACATCAAGAATTCCGGTGCAGAACATTTCTTTCGTAACAAACCCTCGGTTTCGCGTTACAAACGTAATTACGTTCAGCTTAAAATTTCCATCGAATCGAATAAAATGGTAAAAAAACAAAGCAAAAAATGTTACATTTAATTACCGATAATTGAGAATTTGTTCATAATATTCTATAATTTAAAATACGATTTTCATATCAATGACTTATTAGTAGATTTAAATTCAATGGAAGAAAACAGAAGGAAGTAGTATAAAAAGTAATAAGTCAGACACTCCATTTATTTAATTGTACAGCAAGTACATTAACTGATTTCAATTTTTACCAGATTATTTATTTAATGTATAAATAAGCTCAATCTCTCACATCACAATAACATCTATTTTATTTAAAATTATTTAATAAAATTGTTCCCAATACGTCTCTGATCCTTTTCTACATAAATAGGGCAGACCAAATGTTCGCTTATCTGAAACGTAAAGGACTGTGACGTACCAAGAAGATAAGACAAAAAGTGGTAAGTGGGGACATCAATTACAGACAATTCCGATTCAAACGAAGAAGCTACTCCCGAATGCTTAGCATGAATTGCAGCCGACCCTCGGGGCTCTTCAATCGATCAGTGATCCCTTAGTCATGCTATTAGTTCCTCGCGGAGGCTTTAAGGCTCGTCGCGAATGTTTCACCGGTCTGGGGGACGTGGCACGTTTAAGCATTTCAAATCGAGCGCGTACTTACAAGCCGTACGTGTTCGCCGAAAGTTACGTAAGAGCGGTCGCGAATCGGGTTACGACGGCTATTTCGCGATTCGTCTGTACTTTTACGTCCGATCGGAGTTAAGCGAAATCGGAGCCGCTAATAACTACGGAGAGGGAATTACAGAGGTAGTAAACAAACAAGTTCCGCGAGCGAGGCGGAACGAAGGGCCAGCGGGAGAAACGTAATACATGTTAATTGCATTCGCAGATTCGTATCCCGTTTGAGCCCGGAACCGGATCTCGAAAGAACGATCAATTACTCCATTTGCCCGGGCGCGTCCGAAATACTTCGGATTATAAATTCGAAACTTCGAATAGGGTTCGAACAACGAATGCCTCTCTTCCTCCTCGGTGTTTCCCGGAAAGCTATCCGCCCTCCCGCCCTGATGCCACGGTATTAGATTAGAGTAAGCTCCTTCGGGAAAGGTTGCTTTGACTGGAACTGCGCCCGCTACGGTTTAACGCAGTTTACGTTCACCGATATTCTGATATTTAGCCCGGCGCATCGGTCAAATAAAACGCGTCTAAAAATCTAGTCAAACCGTTTGTTCCATCGTTACTCCCCTACAATCTCTACTAATCATATAAACTAATTTCTAGAAGTAAATACAAGGTGGAAAGTTCAGTGAATGGTCCCAGAAAATAAAGGGCGCAAGAGTTACGAAGAAAATACCTTCGAAGTAATCACCGTTAGTTAGAACATACTTCTGACAGCGGTTGTGAAGCTGTTGGAAACTGTCAGCAAACGCTTCTTGTGGAATCGCTCGAAGCATCGCGGTCCACGTGCTTAACTTTCTCACTTAACGTGAGCGTTCTTCAACCCCCTCTATATTCTCCAGATTTGGCATCGGAACACTTCTTTTCTCTTTTCCTTACCTGAAATCAGCTGAAAGACTTACGCTTGACAGATATATCGACGAGAAGCGTTTGCTGACAGTTTCCAACACAATGTCAGATGTCAGATGTAAATTGAAGATAATAGTGATTACTTTGAAGGCTGACAAAAATATTTTGTTTATAACTCTTGTTTCCTTTATTTCCCATTCGCCGAATTTCACAAACGCAGTTTGTATATATATAATGTTGATTTATAATGTTAAATTTACAGTCGAATATGGTTATCTTACATGAACAACACATGAATTGTTCCTAAAATAACAAAGGATTGTATTATTTTCTACAAAAATGCAATATACTAATTTAAGCTAATTATTAAACGTACCTAAAATAACAAAGAAATAACATTCAATGTTGTTATTCTCGCTATTATTCCTTGCTTAGTTTCATCGTAGATTTTTATATACCATATGCCCTGTGTGGCTTACGTTATCTCTTTCGCGCCACGTGTATATAAATTGTCTTAATAGTAATAGTATAATTAGAGGTCTAACTTATCGGCCTGATTTTTATAACAGAGCGCTAGAATTCAATTATACTAATAAATAATTCAATTATACTAAGGGTACATTCCTTACATGTATAATAATTTTTATTTTAAATTAATATTGCAGGGCAATTACAATATAATGCACATATATTAGAGGAACTTCTTTAGAAACATTCAGAGTACGATTTATATTTTCTTTGCGTTACATGGGAAAGAATCACTAATCGGATTGCATGTATGCAGAAGACGGGCAACTCGCGCAGATGCGACACGTGTTGATTATTCAAATATTAAAGCGACGCCGGTACATGTTGACATTAGTCAGTTCAATGTGTTCGCAAACCACGAGCGCATCCCGTGTTATACAAGGCGAGGGACACCGTTGTCCAGCTACAAACTCGCAAGGACGAACAAGATTCGATCCTGGTTAGACACCGTCTGCCGGAGGTCTCCCCGCCCGTACCCTCGAGCCGGCACAACCATAGAAACTACAATTAGAAATGCAAACTAGCCCAGTACCGACATCGGAAATTTGTTTAATCGATTGCTTTCGAGTTGAGGAACGGTCCAGTTAGCATTTCAGTCGCTAAGACGTTTACGTCAACAAGCCATGAATTTCTGATTCTATTTTTATCTTCAAACGTCAGAGATACGCGTGCAGTAGTATAATCGCAGTTTTTCGAAATAATTAATTCATAAATATTACGTGGTAATTATTAAGATGTTCAATAAGTTTCTTTCGTATTTGATATTTATTTCATATAAAAGAAAACCAAAAAATATTTATGAAACGCCGTGACGTCAGTAGAGGATTGCAATTAGAAATTCGTAATTATCTGTTGCCACGTTATTTGCATAAAATCCTGTAACCCGCAAAGGAGATCGTTTCATCAGGATCGATACAGTTGATCATCGGTCGGCCACTTTAAACGTTGCGCAGGAACACATAGAGACAGGCGGGGTGACACGACAATTCGCGATAGCAGTTGACGCGATACGAATCGTGGGTCCCGTTTAAATAGAACGGTTCAGTAGATCGCGAACGCAATCACGGGCCAACTATGGTCGGGCACATTAGGCGATACTGTTCTCCAAGGATCCGGGTACCGTGGCCGGGAATTGTCGGGCGCGGCGCGCTGCTTCGGACAACAAAACCACCCCTCGAGTTAAGGGAGCCGTTCTAAAGCGCGGTCCCCACGTTATAATGGCACCGCGCGGCGGCGTAAAGGGGCCGTCGTCGTTTCACTCCGCGTTACGCTTCTCCGATATCCGACGTCCGATTCCCCTCCGTTCGTATTCAAACGATACCTGTGCCCGGTTCCCTTTTCACCGGGAAGTCACCTTCGCGAAACTTCTAATCGAATACCCTTGTTCTTTGACCACGACTCTGTTAAGAAATCTAGATATTTTTACAGAAATACGAATTGTCACATAACAATGTTTTATTATTTTATTCTGAGATCATTTATCTGCTCGTTCTTTATTACCATTTGCAAATCACGATTAGTTGGAACACGAAATAGATTGTATACACATAAAGTATCTTTAAGCTAACATTTTTTTCATTCCAGATAGGGATTGTATTGTATAGCGCAGGAAATGAGACTGTCATCGACTGTCACGCTCTTTTTGAGAATGGAGGAAATGAAATATGTATAGATATCCGTATTGTCAAATCTGTTATATCCCTTGGACGGCCTTATCTATTTTTAAGTTTTCTTTAGAATATCGAATAATAAATTGTTCTCTACGCCGGTAATAGTCTTGGTATCACGCGTCTCATCAATGTATTATTCGCTTAGATACGTTCTCGTGTCAATAATACCTAGATACGTATGTACCTACTTCGGCGGAGTTTCTTGGTCTCATTGTCAAAGGGGAGAACGAATTCTATAGAGTCTAGTTTGAGGATGTTTAAAGTCTGGGTAAGAAAGGCTGCTACTGAATACCAGCGGATGAAAATGTAATTCACGTAAGTGAAATTTCTTGTAAAAGGGTTTCATAAGTCGAAAGTAACTTGTAGTTCCGCATAAAAGTAACCTGCTCTCAATAGAAATTTGAGATCGTAAAGCCGGGGACTCTAACAAATTTGCAGCGAGTGTAATAAATGCGGCGTATGCATTTGACCATTCGAGTGAAGATGAAAACATAGCGAATATTAAAATTAATATTGTCGGCTACGACAACATGATTTCGTGCTTGTGTGAATCCGTATATGAATATTTTAGTAGTAAATAACAATTTTTTAATATCGCAAGCGCGTGGAGAATATTTTAATGGAGAGAGAGAGAGAGAGAGAGAGAGAGAGAGAGAGAGAGAGAGAGAGAGAGAGAATTCTTTTAAAAACTGCAATTGCAAATGTTTGCTCGCGTCAATATAAACACAATATTTTCGATAGCCGTTCTCTCGTTACGAGTGGATTTAAAATTGTGGAACGGGGGAAAATCGAATGGCAATTAACGTATGTTGTTTATAACACATTTCTCGCATAGCTCGCATGTTAACTGGAGAATTGCGAAATTCCAATCAATTTTAACATGCTAACCTCCAATTATGCGCTAACAGTTATAAAATGTCAGTCGTATCTGTTCCACTTTTCTTAAAGGAGAAATGCTCGGATTATTATTTTCCCAACGACAGATATATGAATGTCAGGCACGGTTGCGGGGACTGCTTGAACTTGAGGAATTTTTATGCGACCTCCGCGACCAGATTTAATATAAGCAGACGGAAAGAGGATGAACGCCGGCTTTTCATTCTTCCTACGTGATAAATTAGCCCTCGTCACTTTGGAAAATTTTTCGAGAAATTCGCTGTCGCCGCTGGAATATGGAAGAAAGATTGTTTTGAAGAGATTCACAGAAAAATGTATAATTTGATAGTGATAGATGATTTCGGTTAGCGATTATAACCAGGACGTTGAACGATAAGCTTCTATGCCATTTTCATATATCAGATTTTATTAATTCTATGATGAATTAAAAGATATGAGTTCTGTTTTAATAATCTCGACAAACAAAATGGTATACAGAACATTTATCTGTTTCTCTATAACATTGTTTCACCTGACGAATGAAAAATCATTTCGTCAATAAAAAATATTAGTACCAGCTTACAGTTATTCAATAGTCAATTTTTAATGAAATATTCCGAAATTTTCAAGCAATACATGGTATATTGATATTAAGTAGCGTGTAGTTTGAGTATAGAGCTTATAAAAGTCTTTGAAGAAAATTTTATGAGACTTTATGAGCACGAAGGAGATTATACTGCAATTTATGGAGTGATCGTGTCTCCCATGCTAGTATATCCCTTTATCTCAATAAAGGGCAATTCCAGCTGAAAGAATAGTGACCACGTCGCAACAGAAATAATCGAACATTAGGATCAAATAAAACAAATATAATTGGCGAATGTTTTATTTATTAAAACGATAAATTATACAATTTCTGATTTACTGAATAAACTGTATTAAAACATNAAAGAATAGTGACCACGTCGCAACAGAAATAATCGAACATTAGGATCAAATAAAACAAATATAATTGGCGAATGTTTTATTTATTAAAACGATAAATTATACAATTTCTGATTTACTGAATAAACTGTATTAAAACATATAATAAAAAGTATATCTTGTTTATAATCTTGTCAGTGTCCTCGCGAATAGTTGTAATATTATTTTACGGAGTAGGAGAACCGGGGCATGAATATATCAACAATTTAATGCGAGTGTTCGTTGAAAGAATGGGGAATGCAGTGGTAGCTCCAGCGGGGACATAAGAATCGAGTTAAACCACCATCTTGCTCGCTCCATTATAATAACTGTCTGCGTGGAACGTGTCCTCATTATTATCGGCGTACGTGCTCCAATTTTACGATTTCTCGTACGGTGAAAACTAAACACAAGCCGTGATCAGTTTTTATTCTTCAACTCGAACGTATAAACAATCGCAACGAATTTATCAATTATAACGAATACGATTTTAACGCTGCGAACGCTGACGAGTGATATTGCGATAACCGTGAGATACGATTTAATAACTGAATAATACGACTGCCTTTTCCGTAAAATTATGGGGTAGAAGTCTCCTTTTCAATCTTGAAAATGCTTTATTATCTTATGCAAACAAGCCTTGACTCTCATTCAATGATCCAAACGCTCGTTGCCTTTTCGCCGTGGAAAGTGGATATCTTTCTCTAAAACAACTTTCACAGAACGTTGCGGCACGGCAAACGGTGGGACCAGTCGCATAATTAAGCCGCGAACCAATCGTGTCTTGAATTTAATTAAAAGCCGGCGCCCGAGTCCGGTTGCTCAAAGAAGTTAGGTTGAAACGGAGCCACGGGCGGCGTGAGCAGGGGGTTCAATTGTGCCACGGCTGGCCCATTATGATAACCGCGTGCACGGGACGCGCGTCCCAATTACGAGATGCACGTGTGCGACACGGAAACTCGACGCGTATGCCCAACCAAAACTGCGCCGTGAATTCCTTCGCTCTTTTGTACGCTTTTTCGGGGATATTCGATGCCATCAAACAGCGTGCCGATCATCAACGCGTTTTAAGCGAGACATTCAAGCCCGCTGCGTCCTTTTATGATTTTGTTAAAGCTACGTGAACGAAGTATACTATTTCATTTTAGAAGAGACGTTCAAAATTCTTTGAAGTGATAATTCCTGCTAAAAGTGATGCCTGCTTTAATTATTATAGTTAATTTTCGATAAGAAATTCTGAAAGGTAAACACGCGTGGATTATAATAAAAATGAATCTGAGATAACGCATTCGTGACGCAGCAAAGGAGCAAAAAGAAATTGGTCCAAGGGATGAGGATTAATAAAATTAATCTGCATTGATTCGCGCGGTTTTCGGCTAGCCGATTTTCTCTGTTTATCGGTCAAGGGTTTCACAGGAAATACCGCCGCCGGCAATACGTTGCTCCTTGATGGAACCGATGAAATTTTGGAGCCCCTTTGTGGAAAAGGACGCGTATGACTGTGTGTACATAGGCGGCCGGGAATATTTGAGATGGTTTCGTTTGAGCCTCTATAACGTATCCGAGTTATTGAACTTGTCGGCAATTTTTTGGTCGAGCTGCTTTGAAGTCGAGTCGATGGTTATTATCAGTTTCCGTTGGCTGTGAAAGATGCCTCAGTGCGTTTGAAACCTTCGGAACGGCTTTGTCTCTAGTATAACTCCTTTCCAGTAGAGTGTACGACAAATGACACGACGCTTCCTTCGATTCTACTAGACGAATTAACCGTGAACAGACGATTTCAAATGAACTCTTTCGCGATGTGGCCAATACGCGGTACCTTTTCACGAGCATAATAATTATCATGAGGAATGAAAACCGCACAGTTAATTAATTTAATAATATTAGAATAACGCAGCGCATACAATTTCGCGATGTTCAATTAACACAGAAACGGAATAAAATAATAATTATCTCGAATGGCGAAAAGGGTACAAAGGGAAGCTCGGCAGGCCGCTGCGGCGTTCCACGCACAATTCCATTTTCCTACAAAGAGATCCGTAATCACATAACAACGGCGGAAGAAAGAGAAAGGCGGGATAACGACCGGCGGAGGCAATCCCGCGCATAACAAATAGCCGGGATCTTCTCCACGCGACACCTGTACCTCGTTCCTATCACGCCGTCTAAACGTGTGCACACGGCCGCGCCGCGAGCTAACTAGCTGGTCGAAACGATAAGGGAAAACCGGGTACCGCCTAGTTACAAGCTTCGAAAACGATTATCCGGGCATTAAGTTGCGCGGCGGACGGGGAATCGCGTTCAGCCAGATATCTGGGTCGCGGCGCGCCGTTGGCACACTGACGTGCGCGAGATAGAACTTGCTACGGGAAGTTAGCGCAACAAGCGGCGCTGCCATAACTGGCAACGACAACGACCTGTCAGCGTTCCTGCTCGCCTACCTGGTAATCGGCTGTCGAGCCGGCGAACCCTGCCCGGATTGGACGTCAGCAGCCTTTTGACGAGTTTGTTAACGCAACAATCGCGAAACTTTAACTAGAGGCAACGATCCTCACCGTGCCATCCAATACCACTTACGACTACACTTGTACGCACGGGAGTCCTTACGAATCTACTGACTTCAGTTTTCAACCGGTCCATGTTTCTTTGATGTGTGCTAGGAGAAGCACATTCTTTGCAGTGCAGGTACCTCAATTTATTTTGGACCACCCTTAGTGAGTGTCATAAGAAATATGGCATGTACCTGTAGAGTCAAATAGTGATTATGAGTGGAAGCACTTGATGGTAGATATAGGAACTCAATATTTTTTCCTCAAGGTCCAACGTATAGAAAATTCTGAGAACTTGGTGAAATGTATTGAGATAACACATGTGAGGATTTTTTCAGTCAAACCTGCGGACTTTTGAATTTCCACTATTTGCTTTCTTTCGTTGTGGTGCATGCAATTTGTCTGATAATAAGTTTAGATTTTTCTGTATCTATATATCGTTTATCTCTACTAACAAAAATTCACGTAAATCGCGATTTTGCACCAATATGACATAGTGATCAAAAGTATGATCAAGTGTTTCCATTCGTGACTGCTACTTGGCCGTACGTACAGGTGCCACATTTACGCTCACGGAAGGTAATCCAAAATCAATTGAGTACGTTAACAAGAACGACGAAGATCATCTTAACTAACGCATTAATCATATCTATTCTGCTCTGTCTATCTATACATCTACGAATATACATACGATTCTGTGATTCAATGTGATATTCAATATATATGCATTCAATGTGATATTCATATAAAAAATCTTCTAATTTGTTGATAAATGAATATATTATTTTTTACTGTATTGATTCTGCATATTTAAAAATCAAACAATGGAAGATTCGTGGTTCGTACTAAATAAACTCCTGAACACATTCAGTAGCAGCCAAGACTAACTCGAATTATGCTAATTTTAAGTGCAGTAAATTATTCAGTAACATACTTTGGGAATGTTGTAAGCGAAAACTGATTGCTGGGACGCAGTTGAAGCAAACCCCGCGGTATACTCAACAGCGCCCGAGTTACGAGTTGTAAGTACATTTTTGGTAGGAAAGTTCGCCTTTCTGTGCGTCACCGGTGTAACTTTGTCAATCTACGGATGAAAGTCAGTCGCGTATTTTTTGTACGGGAACCTTTGACTCGGACAGTAGCACCGACTCGGACAGCAGCAGTTCGAGTTACACAGAATTGGAGATTTTCGTGTACAGAAAGTTTGACGAACTCGCCGAAATTTATCCTATTGCATAATAGACATTTTTTGGCCTGGAAAAATTCAAGGCGAAGAATGTTTCACAGTCTGTTTTAAAGAATCATTTCTCTTTTATAACGCTAACGACTTTATAAGTAATTAACTATGTACATAGCTAATTATTACATTGAACCTCTTTTTTATAAGAAAAAATATCAGCAAGAAGTAACCTAACACGGATTCATTTCTAAGCAAACAGTACTTCCATTAGTTGATGCAATAAAGAGGCACTACGTGCAACAGTAAAACCAATAGACCGTCACTGATATAATTACTTTTTTTTAAAATTGGTGTCCCAACAAGGATTTATACGAACAGACTTTAGTAGCCATTTTAATTCTCGCAATTTTGCTCGAATCCGAGATACGTTTGATTAGACATTTTTTTTTGTCCATGCCAATCACAGGGAATCGTCGCGTCGGTCGTATCCGGTTGATTCGGGATCGCCACCGGTCCCGAGATTTTATTCGCTTCCTCGTCGGCGCGAGCTGGCGTCAGCCGACTGGACGTTTATTATTCGACTGTGATTAATTACGGCAGCACACGGCACGCCAAATACAGGTGGCTCCAGTTATGAACTGCAGTTTGTTAAATACTCTTTTTCGCGGAGGCCAAACGGGACGACGAAGCGCCGGATGCGTTTCGACGAGACTTTCTCATTTCCTTTTTCACTGATTCCCACCCTTCACCCGCAGCCTCCTCGCTCCGCGCGATATTATTATTACTCCAGTTTCCCAGCCGTTATGAGACCTTTGCTCGAGATATGCAGGCTACGTGTAATTCGCACTTTGATCTTAGCCGGAGTGAACGCAGCGTAGATGCGATTACGATTAGTTCACGGGTATTTGTGTTTAAACGATTTGGGGAAGCTTGACGCGTAGGCGAACCATTGTTCAAGAGGAACTGGGAATAATTGAATTAACGTGATTCTGATACGGATACTGATCTCTTTCGGGAAATGAGATCACGTAGTTGTGTAAATTGCATTGATGTTACAGTTGTACCGTACGTTTTATAAATCAATCATCAAACGGAATTTATGATCGTATCAGTTTCATGTTACACGATTTGCTTGAACGCGTTTGGTGTTATGAAACGAAGAAATTCGTGGCGTTACCTTCGCGATTCCCCGCGCGATCTTTCTGTTAGAGACGGTAGAACAGAACAGAATTTCCGCAATCGTGGAGCGGTAAGTCAGGCCGAAGCACGTGCGTCCCATGAATCGATCAAGCGGAAACGATCTTCGAGTAGGTACATACATATACCATATGTATGTACGTAATCCGCGATGGTTCTCGTCTGGGGCGACAGGATTGGTCGATGTTCGGCAAGCTCTTGAAACCGAGCAGGCTTCTGGTTCGGCGTCAGCAGGAGCCGCGAGCCCATTCACTACCTCCGGCCGCATTCTCCATGCGTTTGCATAATTTATTCCGGTGACGTATGGGCACGCGTTATGCCGCGACTGGAATTAACGGCTTCTGTTTACCGCGAACAAATTGGCGTAATTATCGGCCCGCGGCCGAACGAATCGTACCAACGGCGAACTTACAAGTTGCCCGCCGACTTATCCTCTTCGGGTTCTGTTAATTACATCCCGTTCCCTTTGATTTCTCGCGCGTAAAACCGAGCGAAAACGGTCGAATTGTTAAACGGGGCGGCGAGAGGTACTAAAGATTTATTTAATCGAATATTTTTTATTAAATGCACGATAATTTTCTTATTCATCTATAATCAGATTTATGCGAACGGTTATTTAATGCTTAATTGCATATTAAGAAGGCAGATAAGCTTTTTTGTTAAAATTCATTGCGTGAAATGGAGTAATGATAATAGCTGGAATGATTTACAGCCGCAAGGACAATTAATTTCGAAACAATTCTATTCCGTCTGATAGGGCACTTTATTAATTACACGCGGCTGCAGATCGGAGTCCTCTTTGAGTCTAATATCAGTGCATTACGAATACGAATGCCTCGCAGACCCGGAGTCGCTCTCAGCATAGTTTACATAATTTTACATAATTCAACCAGCCGATGTACATACGTACGTATGTAAGCGCGTGCGTATATGAGCGCGAGCTCCTCCGCGCTTGGTATCAGTGAAGCAGAATTCGGGCGGTGTCATGATCAGTTAAGTTATACGTCAATTTAACTACGAGCGGCATCAGATCTTCCATTCATTTTCATTGGCACCACTCGTTCATTCGTGTTGTTTCATTGCGTGTAGCGTAATTTAATCGTTCAAATTATATTCATTATGGCACGATAATTAAGTACGACGAAATCAAATAATAAATTCGTCGATTACTTTTTGTACTTGAAAAATTGACTTGAAATTTCGTCAGAATTTTATGTAGTATGAAAATTTATAACGAAGGAAAATAGAGAAAATGTTAGAAATTGGAATGTAATCTATGCAAACATTATCAGCAGTAAGATCGGTTAAAAATTAAGGAATGGTTGGTTTCGAGAGGGTCTCAACTACGTAAGATCTCTTCGTGTAGAGATCCTATCGAACACCTCGTGGAACATTAAATGAAATCCGATCTAGTGGAAAGATATTATCAGAAAGTTGAAAACCAAAGGGGTATTTTACGCGGTGGGAGTTAAAAGGTTCCCTCGCTTTAAGGGGAAAATGGGAAATTACTTCTTTCTCTTTTATTGTCTTCGCTCTCTTATCGCTTGGAATCATCTCTTCATTTCTGTCCGCGATCCGAAGCATTTTCAGTAGATGTTTCACGTACTTCTGTTTGTAATGTTTCTTTCTCGAAGCTACGAAAAGGATCCATGAATTATGTGAAATATTTATGAAATAATTATCAAATTAGTAAATGTAATTTCCACGACGATTTTCCCGATTATCTTTGGTTAATGAATATACCTGAATGCAAATAATTACGAAATCCCTCGCTCACACCGTGCCGTAGTGGAAGCAAGCGTAATAAGTAATTAAACGTTAAAGCCGAGAATGCTTGAACCATCTTGAAAACAAGGAGCTCGCAGGAGCACCCACTTTACTCACCTTTTACCTTCGAACGTTCGTAACTCTCCGACGCAACGTTTTGGATATATATATGTATATATACATATTTCATCCCCCGTAAGCAACGCGAACGATGATTCGCATTAATTAGTCCGGCTCGCGCGATTCCACGACGCTACGTCTAATTAATCGGGGAACGAGAGTTTCGAAGTCCGACGGCCCTACACTTGTTTCCGGCGCGGAATTAATAATTCATATTTACACGGGCAATTACAAGCATGACAGGCCAACGGGCGTGCGTTAACGCTCGCCCTTGTCAATTACCGTCCCGCGTTGCTCTGCACGCGTGTGCAGAACTCGGTGATGCCGTGTCAGTTACGAGTCTTCGCCCTCGAAGGATAAAATTAATTGATGCGAGTTACGTTTGACAATCGCGCTGAAGGACTCGGCGAGGACCCGAGGAAATCTCTCTCGGGTGAAACACGGAATAACGTTTCCAACAATTTCTTATACTACTGAAATGGTATTTCATATCGTGCGGAGTTACGATTGAAAGAAATAAACGAATGCTTCGTACGTCCATTAAATATCAAAATTCATTTATTTGTCTCTTTCAGTCATTTTTGTTCATCCCGTAATTGAACGATTTTTATTTCTTTATTTGGCGGGGCGCATAGAGAAATCAGGTCACACGGCGTAAGATAGATGGATTGGTCGGGCGGGGAAAAAAAGAAAAATGCATGGCGTGTTGCACACAATCCATCCTTCGATTCCCTTCAAATTTGATATTGAAGAGGGGGAGATCTATAATATGTCACACTGAGCCAGTGACGTGATGTATGCGTTGATCGTGGAGTAATTCGACGAAATTTATACAAAACTCGATAATAATTGATTCTTTTTTCGGTTCCACTATAGAAACAGGATTTATTGCCTGTCATTACCAAGAAAGATCGTTTGTCCATTTGCATCTTGTTATGTAATCTGAAATTTAAAATATTTTCACGTAACCCTCGAGTGAAATAAATAAATGTTATCGTCTGCGTTACTAAATATTTAAACGTTTGCATCGAACATTGATTTACTCGTCTACCGTAAAATAAATATCTTTTTGTTTTACCGTTCGAAATTGATCATTAAATTGAAATAAAAAAAATAGCTAGCAATAAAACGTTGTACCTTAGTAAAACATTGGTCGGGGTCGTGTTCGATCGGTCTAAAACGTATTCCGCAGTCGAGAATGCAAAGTAAACCGCAAACAGGCCGTAACGGCCGATCAATTTGTCTCGCAAACGCTATCGGACCGTTTCATTAGACGCTAATACGCGGCGGTTCTCGATCCCGGGGTAATCGTCGAGCAAAAACGCAACGGAAGGTCTCGTCCTCCTCGCTCGAGGCCCCCGTACTTTATTACCGCGATGAAAGAGCCTTTTTCTTGGGAAAAACGTGACGGCTGCGCTGGAAAAAGGTCATTTTTAACGAGGTGAACACCGCAAGTCGGGTCACTCCTCTATGGTAGAAACTCTTGTGAAATCTAGGCTTAATGGAAAAATTCTAGGACTCGTCGCGAGTTGAATCTCTCTCTGAGAATGATATCATTGTCCGTTCTCTTGCGCGATAATGAAAGTGGGCGAAGTAAGAAAAATAAAGCAGAAATTATTATAATACCATTGTAATCGTATTGGGATAAAACGTGGAAACATTTATCAAAGTTACAGTGTTCTCGGTCACAAGTGATCGATCGTTTCGAATTTGAAAAGCAGCAACTTTATGAACAGATGTAATTAATTCTTAATCATGGAACGGTAATTTGCTCAAGTGCCAAGTATACGTACGTACCTCGTCGTATCACTGGTAGCAGCAGAGCTAACGGCCGGCCTTCAGAAATTCAGGCTTAACGTAAACATTTGCCTAAACTGCACATGCTCCGCGAATTAGTTAATCTCATCTCATCTGCGTGACAAAACACGTAACGTTCACGAGCAAACAACGTGGCAGCTCGGATTAAATCAACAGGGTGGTTCGCGCAAGAACACTATCCTTTTTACTCGTACAATTTTGCATTCTGATGTTCACGAAACGTGTGAAGGTGCTCGTTCCTAATTTAATCAGTAACTTTCCGGCTGATTAAGTGAATTAATACGGCGTTCCGGTTTATGTGCAAACTTTCATGCATCAAGTAGAAATTAATTCGGTGATTCGTCCATTCCATGCAGTTTGAGTTGTGAAATAGATTTGTTATAAAGGGAACAATTTCTATCAGCACACTGCTTATCAGATTTTCCGTAGGTTTTAGGATTCATTAATTTGTAGAAAATACAAACCGAACAGAGACTCGAAAGCATGAATGCTCGAATTGTGCACACGCTTTTTAAAGCCCTTTGAAATGATTTTTGTCAGCAGTGGTAGTAGATTTGATTCCACAGAATTCAAACAATTTACGAGGATTAATAGAGTGGGTTACTAGCGTAGTGCCATGGAGCTTAGCTTCTTTTCGTATTTAGCGAATCAAAAAGCGTTCGCGAGCACATGTTGCACTCTTAACAACGCATATACATATATATGTATGCAGTCACGAACATATGTCCGAGCACGCATTCACAAAAGGACTGGACCGACTCGCTGGACAAAAATGAAACTCTGATAAAAATCTCTCGTTTACAGTTCCACGTGCGTTTGCCGTTACTTCTCGCCCAGAGAACAAGAATAAAGAAAAAATTGTATGCGACAACGAGGAGAAGAATCGCATTTGCGCATTTGCCGGATGGATTTTTAATTTCCCTCTCTCATAGTTCCGCACATTTTTTTTTTTTCGTTTTAATCTTATCCGAGATGCTCGTCGGCGTCACTCTGCAGCGACGGTGAAACGCTCGGTTTCTAACAAATTGCGCTACCAAGTCAGCTCTGAAATATTGATGATACGACCTCTGTGCAATTAGCCAGGTAAAAATTGCGAGTTTATACGGTCGCTATTAAACTCCGCTAAGACTCTTGTCAAGTACCTCGCAAAGCGCTCGGGCTCCGAACCACGGCTCAAAGCAAACGGTGTCTGGTCTCGCAATTGACTTTTTTTTAAGTCGCGAGCACGCGGGACAAGAGGAATCGTCGGATTATTGCTCGCGACGCGTCGACGGGCTTGCAATTTGACGGTAGACACGGGAAAATCCTGTGAACATTCGCGACAGACATCTTTTTCCGTGTAAACGCGGCTTACGCCTTCAGCCGGATGCATTAACCCTTCTCCCATCTCGTGCAGATGGTATCCCGCATACAAATTCCCTCTGTTTTATCCCTGGAACGAGCTGCTCTGTTTTTATAATATTTCTGGTATTAAGCCTCATCTATTTTATAATGAACTGTGAACAATTCGTGTATTATTGCTGTCGCGCCATATTTTTGTTGAATTTTCCGAATTTCAAGTACTCGTACACCTTACCAAAACGGAAAGTAAACTTGAAAACTAAATTGCGACTTGTATTTGATATCAATTAAAACAGTGTGATATTTACACTCCACTTACGTATCCATACGTGCGGAATCCATCCACATAAACTCGTAAGCTGGTAAATTAAGGAATCAACTGCCACCCTGATGAATCGTTCCAAACGAGATTTCAGCATCGTATCATGCGACGAGAGGGAGCTTCGCGGCTCTAAGCAAGTTTCAGTCACGCACGCGAAGCTTGTATCAAAGAAACGTTTTCTATGAGAACCGAGCGGCTGCACGCGGAGGTGGAAACGAGCAACGATACTCGAATGTCGTTGATAAAACTAGATAGAATTCAAGATGTGCAAGATTCTATTTGAAGTTTTTTATGAATTTCAACGATTGAAACTTGTAACACGGTTGTTCTACATGGAAGTAAAATTATAAGATTATATTGCTATAGTCCGATCAGATAATAGTGCAGTGTTTAAATTAAACCTCATACACTTATGAAATATAAAACACGCCCGAAGTGCTTTTAGAAATGGTACATTTATTATGGTAGGTATCTATTAAAAGCCTATTCGCAGGATAAGTTTGAGATCACCTCCATTTGGTTCGAATCGATTAAGTTCTTTCCCAGTTTCAATTGGGGAAAGTATTAGCAAAGTAGTTAACCCCTCCGAGTTCTTAATCACCCTTAAAACATTCTGTAACCTGGAATAATAATAAATGTCCAGCACCGTGTCGAAGCTACCATTTAGACCTAGAACTTATGATTACCAATGATCGTTAAGACTTTATAACGTGGAATAGAGGGAATTGATTCAACAATTTCATCTAATGGAACTTATTGTGTACAATTTTCTAATTATCTTTAACACATAAAAATATTTTCTGATATCTTAATATTGCACAAGAAATTAATTTAGATAAATCTTTTCTTATTAATCTGAAGCAATTTAAAATGCCACATTTTTTACTGTATGTATACAGCGAACCCTTTATTGGTTTTCAAATATGCATCGCGAGTAACTTCTGACAATCAGAAAAGCTCACTGTGTATTTACTGTGTACTCTGTACGTGGGTGTAAATCGCGATAGCATCGCCGGGCGAACGAGTGGCTGACGTCCCTCGCGTGACCACGACGCGACGGTTTGACTTAGGAATCAGTGGCTCGTCAGCCAGCGTCCGACAAGATAGTGACAGCCGATTATGGTTTGCCAAGTTTATAAGCTGCCGGCCGTAACTGGCGGCGTTGGTTGGCTAGTCGGATTCGAGGGGGTAGAACGAAGGTCCTCCTTGCGCCAGTTTAACGAGCGAGCCACGAACTTTCCTGAAAGCCGGTTCTCGTGACACAAAGCGGCCAGTCCGCCGCCACGCCACGCCACGAAATTCTCCTCCGGCAAACGAGTACCGGACGAAGCCTGACCGGATTGCTTCCCTCCTTCATTATTGCGTGCGGCCCCGGTTCGATTCGTAGACAATCTGATAACTATTCGAGTTAGAGAAGCTTGTTTGCAGGCTGCCTACTATACATATTGTATGCTACTTCTCGAGATGAACGTCACGACAGGCAATTGATAAAATTACAATCTATGTCTTAAAGTTTGATATAATCAAAAAGCTGTGGCCATTATTTTGGGCAATAAACTTTTATGCAGAACAAAATTTAAAGAATTGTTGCTTCCCTAACTCACGGGAAAGAGGAATTTATTTTCGGCTTGCTTATTATATTTTTTCTTCCAGGATAAAACATGACCAAGTACAGTTTTATTAGATAATATGATCCGCGCGTAACGTGCATAACGTTGAAACATCAAATTTTGTATAATATTACTTAAATAGCGATACTTCCGTTCATCTCTGCGGACTGCGAACAGGCGAAGTTTCAGCCGTGGGGGAATTCTGTCGGAAGCCGGGGCGTGTTCACGATACGGTAGCTGGATGTCGGCGAACCTGTGTCGTGCGTGTAAACGGGATAGATAGCGGCGGCGCGACGGATCGTATCGGGTTGTAGGTACAGGCGTGCGCCTCCACCGAAACTTCGACGAGATAATGTTATCGCGTAGACGATCGATCGCCCGATCAAATCATCGACCGGGTAGATTCCTAGTAAGCGGCTGATCGGTTTGACCGAGGCGCTGTAGTTGCCTGCTAAATGGAAGCTGTCCGAGGAAATAAATAATTCATTTTCGTCTGTCTGTTCTCACGGCTGTCCAGACGATAATTGAGAACGATAAATTAACGTGTGTCTATCCAGCGACGGTGAAATGTTTCCCGACGTGTAAACTGATCCCACTGTCAATAATTAGGTCGTGCTTCGAGCCGCAATAGATTAACTACATTCTATATACGAGGTAATTTTTGTATTAAAACTATGACGTCCGGTGGCTTCACGTTGATGCCACGCAGTAAATATTAGGTCATTAAGTATGAAATGTCCGATTACTTAAAGCTTCAAGTGTGATACCAGATATCTCCGATATTTCATTTCGATCGTCTTTTATTTTTTTTTGCTTTGGGAAGGTATGCCATCTGGCTTTGAGATACACTCTTTTTTTTAACGGTCTGTCGTATTGTCGTCTGGAGGTTAATTACTGTAAGTGATAGATAAGACAAAAATGCGAGTTATTTTTGAATATGAGTTCCATCGTGGAACTAATGCAGCGAAGACAAGCCGAAATGTTAACGAAGTGTTTGGCGAAGATGTGGCTAACGAACGTACAGTACGGCCGTGGTTGGAAAAATTCCGATTCGGTGATTTTGATCTTAAAAATGAATCACGCGGACGGCCTCTCGAGCAAGGTGGATGACAACCAATTGAAAGCTGTAGTGCAAGCAAATCCATCGTTTGAGCTATCGTTAAAATGGCAACACTATATTGATAAAGTAGGTGCATATTTTGATTAATTATATTACTTCTTGCCCGAGATATACTAAACCAAACTTTCAGTCTCAAATCGCATGTTTCATACTTAATGACCTAATAAATAGATGAACATGTAATACAGAGAAATGACGTACTCTTATTTGCATATGTATATCCCCACAATTTCGAGAAAATAGAGGGACAGGATTGAGACATGGGAATTGATAATAAGATCAGTAAACAAGAACCTCGGAGAACCGCCGGTGATAAGTGAAATTATGTAAGTCAGTTCTACCGGCGTGACACGAAAAAATCTAGATTAGACATGCGGACGGCATAGTGTTAATATCGTGTTCGTTTGATCAGACTGTTTAGTATTACATATGAGGTTCTATGTTATCAGTGTTTCAACGGATAATGGAATTGATAATAACGTCTGGATCGCATCTGAGACGAGTTAGATCCGAGCAGGATGGGGCTAAGGAACTGCTCGATATCCTCACCGGAAATTGAAACGAATGCATCTCGCGAAACGGCTTCCCGGAGCACGCGAGACTTCCAAATTGCCTGGGCTGAAACCCGGCCCGGTTACATCCGCGGGACATTAAACGAAAGGGGAAAAGCGGGATGGATATACAAAACGGAAAAACAGCCGGGGAAAGTAACGTTGGCGCATGGCGAACCATCGAATAACCACCGCCGCTTGCCCCTCGGCGTCGGCAAAAGGTTCGGTATTCCTAGTTGAAAGAGGGGAAAGGATGAAGGGGGGATGGCGAGGATGGAGATGGTACATCTACCTTAACCCAGAGCCCGGGCCATTCAAACGGTAATGGTGGTACTTTCGAAGTATGCTGAAATGTAAACTGGAACGTGTCTCGCGTAGAAGTGGAAGTTCCGACCGTGGCGTGGCCGGCGCGAGAACGCATCTTGAAACGCGGATATGGCTGCGATGCGCGAAGTTGCATTAATTAAAGCCGGCGAGAAAGGGAAACGGGTTGGGCGTGCAAACCGGGCTGAGGCCTTGCCTGCAGCACAATAGGGGGATACGAACAAGTTTAGGTACCGTGTTCTCAGATGGAGGTGGAGACCGAGCATCGATTGTACAGCTCGTCAACGGTAAAAACCAGTTTCACCGTAATTTTCCTACGAATGTTTACGATTACGCGAGCAGTGGCCGTGAAATATTTTCATCATATTTTTATACGATTTCTGTATTTAAACAGTTCACATGAACGGCGTGCGGCCGGCAATAGCTATCGTTTCTATATAATATCTTGGCGAAGTCTCACGAGGGCTAGAAGTACAGAGCGGTAAACGATTGAAACCATCACCGAGCGCATATGTGCGCCCATAGTCTATGTCAACGGCTTGTGCCGGACGCTTATATGCGCCCATAGGCCACAGCGATCGCTTTCACTGGACGCACATCTGCGTCCATAGCAGTCGAAGGGTTGAAAATGTATTTTGCTTCGCTCTTTGCATATGCAAAAAAGTAAATAAAGTCTAATTGAAAGTGGTGCTAATCTCTTACAGCGTGAAGTGGGAATTGTGTGATGGAACAATACTTGAAGGTAAATGGTATTAAAATTCACATTACTGCAGCAACTTATACGGTTTACTTCGATTTATGTTTCACGTTTATGGGAATGCATCCATTTTGACAAAACAATACCGCATCTGGCCGCAATAACCGCGCGCCTCTGTGAACAATTACCTACGAAATATTAAAATTGCATTAACCCTCAATAAACGTGCGATCGGACTCGAATTTTCTATTAAGCAGTTGAAACTCCCGCCCGTAAACCGTTTGCTTGCTTAATTAACCCTCCATTAAACGTTCTTTATCTTTGCCCCCGTTCCCACGTGGATTTCATCTGCAATAATTGTATAGTTGCATTATCCGGTGCTGAAATTAGAATCTGTACAGCGCGGATGTAAATTATTCTCGATAATTATTCTCGAAAATCATTTTAAACAAGAGAAAATTAATTTATGTAATACTGTATATCATAATTTTTTTGTTAAATGCATACCAAAACTTCTGTTTGACATTTTTGTACTTTTAGTGTTACGCATAATTTAATTATATTAAAGAAAATACCAGCTTAGAAATGTTCCTAACTGATAATAATTACACAAAACCCAGGTAACTGGAAACCTTGGAACTGTATTTCGTTCCCGGGAACGTAAGGGCTTGCCAAGGTATTTTAACATGCAACAGCGTCTCTAAGTTTTAAATAACTGAAGTTTATATATATATATACATACGACCGTATTTTATTCTGGCTTAAAAGGGGAAACCACTTTGGAAGACTCAGCTAAGAAAGTCCACTAAAACGTTAATGGAACAAAAGCCGCGGGAGAATTCAGCGAATTTTTTTCAATGTAGGGAACAATTTTAGAAAAAGGTTGAATGGCGCGATAAGGTCCGTCCATCTGTTATGATAACGGTTCCATTAAATTCTCTTACGTGTTTTATTAGGGCATCAATTTTATATCCCTACGTAAAAAACGTGATGATCAGGTGAAATAGAGATAGGGCCCAACTTTTTTAACACAATGTTTAATGCTGTTCATCAGAGATTCTGCTGAGGATTACCGACGTACATTCGCAGAGAGTAACCAACAAATAAGCCGCCTGAAAGGACGAAAGCCTATTTCGGTAAAGCGAACAGATTAATCCGAAAATAAAAAAAAAAATTCGTCGTAACGTAAAAGGAAAGTTTGTATCTTGTCGATATGACGCGAACGGGGCAATGAATGCATCGAATTCTTATTACCAAAACCATTCGACCGAGAAATAAAACCAAACAAACAGGTTCACTCGTCACCTCGTATTCGCTACGATAAAAATATCCGGCGGCGATTCTTGCTTTGCACTCGGATTTCGCGTTTCCCTGGCGGAAGTAATTAAAATTGCAACGGTCGCGTGCAAAGTGGGAAGCACGAGGAAATAGTATGCGCATACGCGCGTACACGGGGTTAGAAAGGAAAGAGAGAATTTTCACGTAACCGGTTCGCATACCGCGTCGAATTTCGTGACCTGAGATCGCATTGCCGATTCCATTCGCAAGGCGCGATGCTTGTTCAAACGTTCCCCTCCTTGTTTTTTCTCCATCGGCCCCGTATCTACAACCGACGCGTGTCCGTGTATCCGCCTCGCGTGCGTGTGTGTATCTTTCAGATGATTTTACGGGTCGGTTTCTACCCGGCTCGAGTAAACGCGGCCTTGCGCTGTTTGCACGGCCAATTCTCGCCGCGTGTTTCTTCCACTCGCTCGAGAGAGCCGAATGTCAACCGAGAGCCGAGCCACCTATGACGTCCTGGAAAGAATCCCACGGAACACACTCCCGTGGAGGGATTGTAAACACAACTCGCCTGCACTTGTATCTATTGATTTGCAAATATCCAGGCCCTTTCGTTGCATCGACCTACGTCTTCTCCTTTTTGTACTATTGTCAATTCTTTTCACCCTTTCGCTCCGAACGACGGATACATCCGTCTTCCACATGAAAATTCGTGGAGTCGATCGCCGGATATATCCGACATACATTAAGATAAATAAATTAATATAAATAATTACGATAATAATATAATAAATTAATATATATTTTAATCTACATTCATCACTTTCGTCGGTAGGTCCCATTCAAGGGTATTGCTAAGACGGACCGGACTGCCGTAGCGGAAGGGTTAAATATAAGTAGTATCAGGAGGCAGTAGATTATAAATCATATCCTCAGATGGAATTATTTTTTTCATAAAAAGCGCACTCTTCGTAAAAACTACTATGATAAAATAAATACTATAAAAAATACATAATAATTTCACAGCAGTAAAAAATAATAAAAAATGACGAATTCTCAACCCTTTGAGCTGTATGAACCCACATATGGGTCGTCACACAACCATTCGATTTTGGCTATGAACCCATATATGGGTTCTTGCACACTATTCTTATGTTGTTCATGTTGCTTAATGAAATAAATGGTTATCAAGGCTCTTGAGGTCGCTACATAATTTATTTCAGTTGCAATCAATGTACTGTGCAAGGAAAATTCTGCTCAACTTTTAAAAAGTACGTAGCGCATAGGAATTTTTGTAAAGAGTGACCAGTCCACGGCGCACGTTTAACGTCGGACAACGCAGCGCTCAAATGGTTAAAATTGATATTAAGATTACGTTAGAAGGC
>SHCU01000002.1:1381113-1391146 GCA_004307685.1 Ceratina australensis
TAAATAATTACGATAATAATATAATAAATTAATATATATTTTAATCTACATTCATCACTTTCGTCGGTAGGTCCCATTCAAGGGTATTGCTAAGACGGACCGGACTGCCGTAGCGGAAGGGTTAAATATAAGTAGTATCAGGAGGCAGTAGATTATAAATCATATCCTCAGATGGAATTATTTTTTTCATAAAAAGCGCACTCTTCGTAAAAACTACTATGATAAAATAAATACTATAAAAAATACATAATAATTTCACAGCAGTAAAAAATAATAAAAAATGACGAATTCTCAACCCTTTGAGCTGTATGAACCCACATATGGGTCGTCACACAACCATTCGATTTTGGCTATGAACCCATATATGGGTTCTTGCACACTATTCTTATGTTGTTCATGTTGCTTAATGAAATAAATGGTTATCAAGGCTCTTGAGGTCGCTACATAATTTATTTCAGTTGCAATCAATGTACTGTGCAAGGAAAATTCTGCTCAACTTTTAAAAAGTACGTAGCGCATAGGAATTTTTGTAAAGAGTGACCAGTCCACGGCGCACGTTTAACGTCGGACAACGCAACGCTCAAATGGTTAAAATTGATATTAAGATTACGTTAGAAGGCATTCGAAGAAGTGTATTAAGTGCAATTAACGTTGACAAAACGGCGAGTTCGTACGTCGGCAAAACTTCACGGGAACCTCTGATTACTAAATGCAACGCGTGAGCGTATAATAGAGGGGCTGGAATCCGCATTTAGCGGCGGTTGTAACTGTCTTTTCCCCGGTGCGAAAATTGTAATTGTCTTTTCGGTGACGACACCATCACCGCGCACCGGTCGGGATTGGAAAGGCACGTGCTGGTGTAAGCGCGGGCGTACAAACTCGAGACGCATTATCCCCGCAAATGCAAAGGCGACGCCAGCAAGATTTCCTACACGCCTGCTTCCGTTCTAATTGGATCTTGAAACGGAGAACTGGTTCATAATTAATTTGTACCATCGATATTCGTATCAAACTCCCTGAATCCAGCTCAGTGGGATCTCACGAAAAATTGAATCTCGGAACGATTACGATTTCATTCATGTATCATACATTGAATAGAAGTTGAATTCAACGTTAAAAAATTTATTCGAATTCATTTAATGATTCTAATGCGGAAGCATTTGTAAAAATAGATTTATATTAAGGAAAAATCTAGACTCCATTGAAGAAATGATAAGATATTGTACGTACATATGCATCGTACGCATCAATTCAGAAACGTTCAATACACGCGCTGGTATAAGACTAATCGCGTGTATTCGGATTTGACTCGAAATCTCTAGCCATTTCAAGCTCGCGAGGCTCCTTAACCCGGCCTAAACTACCTTCGACCCCAATCAAGCAGTCAAACTTCAAACAGTCGCTGAAAGTTCGTCTCGACCTGCCTAAACGGCGAACCGTTTAGGTGCGGGTGCCAGGAAATAGTGTACGAGCCGGTGCCGGCAAATATTTGCTGCCGCGTATGACCGTCGTCGTCGCTGGGTAGACTATTAAGTTTTTGACAAACATTTGTCTTGGACTCTCAGGAATAATGGCGAGCCGAGCCCGATAAGACGGTTCGTTAAGAGAACACTTAACGGTCAGCGTTTTTACAAAATCAACTGCAATATTTTTTTTATATATGAAATATTCATACGAAATCTTGATTAATTTGCTTCGAGATAAGAATAACTGAAAATAGTTCGCCTCGTTCTAACAAATAAAACTGCACGCGCGTAAAAGATGCAGCGGTGTCCAACGGGGAAGCTAGGTAAAAGATGCATCCCGACATAAATTGTAATAGCATGAACATAAGGAATGTTAAATGCGCGCAAAGGCAACCTGTCGCGTTTTCAAAGTGAAACGAGTCAACGTTACGTCGGGCGACATCGGTTGGCTCGAATCGTGCCGGGAGAGTGCGGTTGGTAAAAGAGAATTAAATGCAAAGAACGGAAAACGGGGGGGGGGGGGGGGGTCGGGAGATAGGTTAAGTCAAGTCGTCTCAGCGGGAACCGACCGGAAGGAAGCGCATCCCGCCGCTTTATACGCCGGTTTACGCGCCTTTATCTTTACGATTACGCCTGCGTAAAATCGGAGTTTAATATCAAGCCCTGAGGGGCCGGGATGCCGATCCCCCGTACGTACATACATATGTATATACGGCAAGCATTCGGCTGCCTGCATCCTTCTTCGAAAAGGGAAGCTCAGTCGGAAGTTCGGAACGATGAAGGAAATACGAGGATGAAACGCAACGGGTGACCCAGAAAGGAAGAATACGTCAAGTCTGATCGAAGAATCATTCAAACTGTTTGATAACTGGGTGTATACTTTCGCTCTATGTACGTGTATTCAATATTTGATCCGTCAAATATTTGACAACGACATCAATTTATGCGTTAATTGCAGCAAGGAGTCGTTTCATTTCTATTACTACAATAAACAATGTAACTGTATTCACTAAATTCAATCGAAGCGCTGATTAATTGATCGTAACGAGCCAATATGATTCTTCTGTTACTGGGCACAATATTGGAATGCTTATCCGGACGATCGCCTCTCGCAGGGCAACGACTTTTCGCTCCGAGGACACCGCGTATATATTGGGTGGGTAGGAGAGCTCAGATGCATAAAGTTAAATACCCGCCGGCATAACCCGGGCTGCAACGGCTCGACTACGCTCGAGTATCCTCGGTAAGCCCTTGGCGGAGATCACGTATTCCTTCGGGAGTACAAGCTCTTTTTAGTGTCGCGATCTTCACAATTTCTTCCGTTCCTTTTCTTCCCTGTCTCTTCCCTCTTTTTCGGCTCACACCGTCGCGGCACTGTTGTCTGCTCCTCTCTTTCCCTCGGCCCCTCAGGTGTTCCGCGATGTTTTGTAAAATGGATTTGCTTCCTGCGGTGCTGCGACGTTTCCGGGTGGGAAACCCTCCGCACGAACGGGCTCGATTTTCAGATGGAAAGCGTACTGTGATCGATCTTTAGAAATGGTTTTAATCGTTCGAAACTCAATTAGATTTCTCGGATACATCACGTGTGACACAGTACGGTTGAAAATTAATTAGTGGGCAAATAATTGCATTCCTTGTTAACAGAAATTCTTATTATAAGAATACATTCAGAATTGTGTCGCTGAAATGAACGTTGATGGTACAGATTTCGCTGAGAGCCGCGAGCGGGAAGAGAATCCGTCCCACGGATTTCGTTGCGTTTTAATGAACACTTTTACAACCGCGGTTTCATCTCACTTTCGCGCTCGAGACACTTCCAGAGAGGAGATTACACCGCGCAAGTATTTTAGCTGTTAATTAACGAGAACGGACGATTCTCGAGGGCTTTAAAGCCATTATTGCCACCGAGACCCGCTTCTGTCTGTACCACTTCTTATTCTTACGCCGGCCGGCCTCTCAGACGATCCTCGGAAGGTGATTCTCGACGATTTCGTTATTCGTATCGAGCGAACGACTTCTCCGCCCGCCATACTCGCCGAGAGAAGCGGGATAAAAATAATTCCCTTAGGTCCAGAGCGGGAACACGAGAAGAATTGTTCAGGCGAACAAGCGCCTTCTTATTCGTGCCGCTGAACTTTACCCGTTGATTTTCACGCCATTTTCTTTAATTGTATCTCGCTACAACCTTAAGCCGTGAAAAGAAAGGAAATTACTCTAGTGAATATCGCATGTCATGATTCGCGTGAAATTTAAAACAAATAACGGAATTGAAACGCAGTTTACAATGATTTTTTGGCAAGCGTGACACCGCGCGAGCATATTAAATTGTACAGCAAGACAAATATTACAATTCATCCAATAAACTTGTTTAAGCAGCAAATAATCGTTCGGTGAACTCTCACAGATGGAAATGAAATCACATACGCAGTATTTTAGCACGCGTACTTTGCTGGAATATAAAACACAGTGAGGGAAGTGAAGGCGGGGTGGCGGGAAAAGTCGAGTTGAGTTATAAAACGCTATCTACTCGGGAAGGAGGAAAGTTTTAAACTCAACAATTCGTTTAAAGTTTATTGGTCTGGAATACTGGCTCGAGGCTTAAACAACTCGTGCACGGGAGTCACGTATAGTTATTCGGCGAACGCGCAACTCTGCGGCCGTAAAATATTTATAACATTGATATTACATTATGCTGTACACCGGGATCGATGATTCATAAACGGGAATATCATTTGCGTTATCAATTTTCTCTTAACGTTTTTCGAACTTTCAGTGTCATGTTTCACGAGAAAATAGATAAGACTAAATCCAATATACGTATAGTTCTTTCTATTAAGAACACCTCAGGGATCCATTATTTAGGATGAATGGGAGGAGAAGTTTGTTCGCTTTATGAAATTAAAAAAAAAATCGATGGAAATTGTTTGTTACCTTTCTTTCTGCCCGCCTTAATGTATGCACTTTTAACTGTAGGCGGAATGGAAATTAAAGGTTGAGCAGCGGCCCGCGAGAAGAGCGGCTTTGTACTGCGTTCACAGCTTTCCGCAGGGATTAATTGCACGGTTATTTGTAACGAGAATTAAACCTGCTCGCGCGAAGAATTCATTTTGATGGTAATATGATTAAGCAGGGGTAATATTTATTCAAATAGAAAAGGATTCCCGATTTTGTTACCGGATTAAACTGGCCGGCCGTCGGCTTGGAATTTTAATTCCAATATCACGGTTGAAGTACACAGAAGTAAATCCTTGCAATTCTCATTTCTATGCGGCCGCACAATTTTTCTAATAAATGAGATTGGTAGAAACAATTATATTCAGGGGTAACGTTATTAATCAACTTATTTTTAAGTAGCATAACAATTACTATAAATCAGGTAACGTTACGTTACTTAATTTTTACCTGAAGATAACTCAACTATACGATACAGTTTTACAAAATACTTAAATAAAACACGCGAGAGGGAAAGTAGTATAATTCCTAAATATCGTCGAAGTCTTAAACGAGTAGACTCCGATGATAGTGATATTCTTAGCTCGCTTTTCATAGCCAGCTAATTCATAAACCGCACGGTCGATCCAGCAGGTATGCCAGTCTATCGCGACTCAATCTTTCATTATCCCCAGTTCGGTATCGAGTTTGTCAAAGCAATTGATCGGGTAACGTGCTATGTGCATGTATATAAGCGGGGAAGCGGCAAAAGTAAGAGTACGAGGGTGTGATCCAGTTGGACCGATGAAAGGAGCGCGAGAAAAAGGGTCTGGGGAATGAAAAGCGTGGCGCGATCGGATCGGAGGCCGGAGAAGGAGACCCGAACTCGAACGGAAAGGCTTGTCTTTATCTCAGCCCACTCCCACGGTATAGCTACGTAACGCGGGAAGCGAATCGAACCAGCGGCAGGCAGGCAGGGCAGGGCAGGGCAGCGCAGCGAACAGAGTTCCGTTCTCGTTTTCTTCCTTCTCGTTTCGGCTTTTGTGTCCGGCCGACCGGGCTCGCCTCGTGTGCTCCAGTTAATTAGACCTGTTCCCACCCACGCGATGCTACCCTCGCAAGAGCGCGAGTTCGACTCTTTTTTTCCTCCCCCATCCTTTTCGCTCCTTTCCGCCTGCCCGCACGACAGGGAACAATGGTATCAGGGATAGCGAGGCTTTGTTCCCCGGGGGTGATTCCCAGGAAGTTCGTCGAACGCGGATCTGTTTCGAGAAAGCGAAAAGCGCGAACTGGGATGTCTAATGAAATTGTTAACTGATCAACGGAAACTCCGCCGGGATTGACACAACTCGGTTCCGCCAGGTATCGACGTCACGGCGCGCTGCACGTGCAACGTAATCTTTCATCTCTAATTAGGACAAAGATACTGATAAAAGAAATTTGCAATTGTTAAGCATCGAAAACGTGCGATTATTGTATTAAAACTCTGGGTTAAACGCCGTTCGAAGTATAATCGTGCTTCAATTACGAGTTTGATTACATTCGAGTTATTTCGATTAATATTTAGAACATGAGACGCGGCGATCTCTTCTTTTTACAATATCGCTGACACGGAGGCCTGGTTTATTATCGACGCAACGCGCGCAAGCGATCGGAGTAATCCAATTTAATCAGGTCCCGAAATAATTAAGACAAATAATTACGCCAATTACGCTGCGTTATCAGCAATGGCGGCCATTACGTAGCTTTTAACGAGCCCCCGCGTACCCCGCTTCATAATCGGAGTATTCATTATCAAATGAATTGCGTAATTCATTTCGGTATTTAATCTAATTTCCTACCCCGTCGTTTAACCGGATCAATTCGCGAGTAATCGTGATATACGTATAAAATATCTTAATAGGTTCTATTATTAGCCGGTCGCGTTCAGCGTGAGGTTCGGTGGTATCCGAAAGAAATCGGGCTTCGGATCGCGTCGAATAAATCGAGCCCGGTGCTGTATTAAGTTCTAACGGGTTTCGCCAAAATCTCGATACGACTTTTACCTTCGCCGCGCGTGTAACCCGCGGACAATAGTTCCGCGGGCGTAGGTCTCTCGACACATCCGGTATTGTTCCCCTCGATCGCATCCTCCAAATTGGAAGTTCCGTTGGTGAAAATCCAATAAATGGGCACCGACGCGATCGGTGGCTCGCAAACGGCAACTTCCGAGGTAAAAGAATGGAGTCGGAGGCACGGGAATGAAATTGCACGTAAAATTTTTAATGATATCGATCCGCGCCGCGCATCAAAGACGGCGCCCGCTGTATCCGGGACGGTGCACGAAGAATTCTGCGAGGAACGTTTGTTCTACTTCTTAAAGCGTATACCGGAGCCGCTTCTTTTGTCGAGAATCCCGGGATGATACGAAATTGGAATTGGTATCAAATTCAAGTCGGTTATTAAAAGCATCGAGAGGAGTTTACTTATTTTAATATCCAACGGAGGAGCTCGAGGACGGGAAGGAGTCACAGTTAGAAACTCGTAAACCGGTATTGATTTTAATTAAGTTTTAAATATGGATTTAGACGGTTCGAGCGACTTTCTTTTTTGTTTGACCGTAAAAAAAAAAATAGCAGGTTCGAGGAAATATCTTTGGCGAACAATTTTCACCCTCTTTACTCGATTCAGAGCGGTTTTTATGGAACGTCCGCTAATTAGGAAACCGCTTAATTAGCGGTCCGAGTTTATCGTCGGAATATCGGCGCTTCATTCTGTGAGACAAAACCTACTCGACCGATGCCCGGGGTCCAGCAATTTTCGGTTAGCGAAAGCATCGAAGCGTCCTGGAGTTCCCGAAAATGGGAGGCTTACATTTATGGAAAAACGATGGCACGCGAGGTGCCGGGCAGAAATCGCTAATGCCGGTGGAACGTCGGGAACAACCGTGTTCGGTCGAGTGGGAGAGAGAGAGAGGGTGAGGTGGGCAGAGGGGACGCGAATTTCAAGCGGACGAGAAAAAGGGAGAGGGTGCAATCGCGCGGCAAATTAATATCTTTTCTCGCTGAAATTGCTCTGCCGGAATAACGAAATTGTAATTTCTGCACGTGAAATTCGAGCGTAAATAACGATAAGAATGAAATCGGGAGCGTCGGAGGATTATAGTAATTTGTTACCTGTCGTTTCATACTCTTTTTTTAATAGAATCGGGACAGCCAGATATTGCGCCCTTTATTTTTCGCGACACGTTTATCGCGCGCGATCATACCAGAAGCATTTAACGCTCTGAAGCTCGTTGATAAGTTCCTGTAACACCGATTAATAATATCTGACGCAACGACGCTCGCATCATATTATTTCCGTTGACGCATTTTATATGAATTATCGCGAACTCTGTAATAACTAAGGAATATCTCGCGTATGATTTTAATGATAAAATATGCGAGGCGAAGGGAATCGCAGTCAATTTCATCCGGCAATCAAGCCTTCAAACGAACATTATTTTCTATTCCCGTCGATTTTCATTCCGCCGCGACGAAGAATAAAGGAAAATTCTCCTTAATCAGAGACCTCATTTCACTTGCCCGTTATGAAGACTTTAATTGTAAATTTCTCCAAAGAAGAACTACCCCGTTAATTATCAATCGACAACAATGCTCGCATCCGGATCTTTCCCCATCGCTTTCTATCCAGCCTGCACGCTGGCCGGCGAAACGAGCAGCCCCTCGACGATAATTCTCGTTGCGGAAACAAAGTGCAGAAGCAGCAGGGTAAAATAGTTTGAGGCGAGCGGAGCTCGTAACGATTCTCGAACGGCGGCGGAGATCCTTTACTTTGCCGCTCGGCAACGTACTATTTGGCCAAGAATTTTTGCCGAGGTCTGCCGCTCTCTCGTTCCTGTTCCTAAAGTATAGAAAGAGATAGGGGATAGCGACGATATCGCGGAGGCAACGAAACACCTGGTAAATGTTACGGGCCATTTACCTTTTACTGGCCATTCGGTCCGTTACACTAGATCTAGATGGATCCCGTGCTCTCTGGGCACGAAATCTGAACGCGAATCCTACGTTACTAGGGATAACATAGTGGTAATTACGTTATGATTGCCTCCGTCCTAATTGCATACTAACTGCCCGTCGACGGCGATCACCCGTTCGCTAATTTTAAACGCCGTTTAATTATACCCGGGAATGAAAAACTGCGAGACCGCGGCGCGCATTTGCGGCGTGTACTCTCCCGGAACTATCCCGGTTGATGAAGACCCCGCGCGGTATGTTCTAACGCGGACCGGAACGAAAATGGGACGAGACTAAAAATTAATGATAGGGTATTTAAAATCTTTTAGAATTTCATTTTACTCCTAGTGTTTGTTGCTCCTTGCGTCGGGTATAGATGATTACGCTCGGAGTTGATATCTTATGTGATAAAGAAATGAATGTAAAATACGAACATCAGTCAAGTCAGTTTTAAAAAACGGTCCTGTCAATCTGACTTGGGAAACAATTTTTCATTATTAGAAGATTCCATACGGCCCCGATATTTTTGTTCCGCCCCATTGGCTGTCCATACATTCGACAACTGAGCCTGGGAACTAACGACCGAGGTATTCGAACCCACCATTATTCTCTGTTTCTTGCTATCATTCACCACCTTCGCGGACTTCGATGTTCCATTCGAGCGAATTCACCGTATATACGCACAATTGAACCCGAGCTCTTTCTCTGTATCACATACACTCCGTTTTATAAATATGGAATCTATACAATATCCGAATATAATTAGACATTAGTTAGATTAGTTATAATAAGACATTAATTCTTTTAATTTACACACTTGAGTCACGATATTTATAGAAATGTAATTTGTATAAGAAATTGAATAGTTCTCCCTTAAATATAGTATATGCCAATACGATTGTTACAGTGAGGGGCGCGGTAGCGACCCGAAGACAAGTTTGAGCCGTCTGGCTGCGCTTGCCCGTCGGGTCGCTATCGCGTACCCTTATATACACGAAAATTCGACATTTCAATTTTCTTTTACTTTTTTTAAATTATATCCATTGCGATCTATTGATGTTATTGGGTTTTAATATAGTTTTATGTGCTCCTTTTCAACTTAAGGTAACTTTTATTTAAAACTATGCTGTTAATACAGAAATATATTTGAAAATTTACTAGAATCGCACATTTCATTTCATCTAGTTTTGTTTTTACCACGAAGTTAGCTGTTTTACAATAAAAAAAATAGTAGCCAACTATGAACGAAATTAATTTAGTAAGTTGGCCACTGCTCTTTCTATTAAAATGCACCTAACTTTCAGTGTCCGCGAATTTAATTTTGACAGATCAAAAGACGCGTTTGAAAAATTATAATAAAATATCGAAGAAAAATTGATTTTACGAAAGTTAACATGGGACACTTAAGTTGACTCTATGAAAATTAACAAGAAAGCGTCCCGAAGACAAATTTATTACTCGTTTCACATCACTTTACATAATAAAATTTGTATATTCTATCCTTATATTATTATTATACTATATTCTTATATATATTATTTATATATATTATATATATATATATTATTATTATTACTATATTCTATTATTCTATATCCCATTGATTGAGTGTTTTTTTTATTGTAACAAATTGAATCTTTT
>SHCU01000002.1:1395210-1431470 GCA_004307685.1 Ceratina australensis
GGGAGCGGCGCACTTTTAATCGTGAAATTTGCTCGACTCCACTTTGCAATTAAATCCAGATTCATTTCCATTGTGTGCGCGTTCACGGACAGACGCTGCGCCGATTTATAAACTAATTAATCGATGACACCCGAGCGACAACGAATTTAAACGCCGCGTGCCGATTTTATTTCTGGCCCCCCTTCCCCCGTCTATCCTTGATAAAATGCTCAATCGATTCCGGCAAACGGAATTTGTTAAATTTTGCGAGCGACTTGTTACGCCGTACTCCCAATGGACCGGGTTAATGTGTTCAATCAACCTATTACCTGCACATCCGATTTAACTGTAATAAAACGCAGCTGTAATTATTTCGAAGTTAAGACTCGACTCGTGTACGAAGGAGCATTTTCAAATAAACTGTATACTGTTACGTTAGGACGAAAGTAGAATTGAGACAGAATGTAGAAATTCTCGTGGAAAGAACTATTGGGTTTCTGGGATGAATATAACAGGAGAAACCTAATTAATGTGATTGTAACTGAGTTCCTTTCATAACCGCTGTACGGCAGCATTACATTCTGAATCTTAAAATTTCCCTACTCACATCTTGACGACGACAGCATATTCCTTCTAGGAGTAGTTTTGTCACAAATTAATATATGAACACTATAATTTCTTGTTAATGTAACGAACCGGCTGCACTCCGGAGACACAAGTCCGTTTACTCGTTTTAATTGTTTTAACCTACGTTCTTTCATTAGCCTCTTATTAAGTGTAATGCGGGTTCCTCGGCAAACGGTAATCAACTAGCTCTGCCACTGTGAGTTCACGAGAGATTAAAATACTTAAATTTAGAGAAACTAAAACACACGCGAAAAGAGAAAACAGATAGGGTATATATAATCATAGAATTTAAAGAGTAAGACAGGTAGAATGGGAGAATAATTTAAAAAATTCTTGCCGACTGGTCACCGCGGATGCTAAATTATTTTCACATCAATTAAACCGCACTCGCGAAAGTCTAAAGTTAAATATAATTTAAAAGCTGCGGAAACTCTTAAAGTCCACGTCGGACTTTAAATTTAAATTTCGAAATCAACTTAGCAAAGTCTACGCGGTTTGTCGAATGAGAATTTATATGTGTGTAACTTCATTCCCAAACTCCTACAGTCCACTGTCCTTTAGTATTTATTCGTTTTTTATCCATACCAGAACAGTTTGATAAATCCGTATGCACATGCATAAGTTACAATGGTAATTTTTAATAAATACAAATATATTCAATAATGGCAAATCGCGTCTCGTGCATTTAAACTCTAATGGAAATCAGGAGAATATTGGATGTAAAAATGGAAAAGGCAAGAGCACGGAATCTCTTATTTAATGAAGTGTAAAACCTCCAATGAACCCTGCAATTAGAGCTGGGACTGCGTGGCTCGTGCCAAAAGTACAGGACCAGCCTGTTCACGAAACGTATGCACGTATCGGACCAGATATCTCTTTGAAGTAGTTTCCGTTTGTCACGTCGCATAGCCAAATTAGCTGGGGCCGCGCTCGATAACAAAATTCACGAATTGAATCGGTCGCGATGATAGAGCAACGCGGAAGTGCGAATTGAGCCAGATTTGAGCCGGCGGCATTTCGACAAACTACGTACATAATATATACAATACGTGCGTGTACTCGTACATGTACACGTACAATCCTGATCATAAATTAATAGACAGGGCAAGATCATTGATGGAATTTTCATAAATTCGTATCAGATTGATCAATGATTGTATATTACATTCCCAAAAAAACAATTGAATAACTATCTTATGGTCACTGTTATAAAATTTTATGAAAAATTGACATTTGCTAATATGTTTCTGAATTGACTGATGCAATAGATAAATCATTGAGAATAATTGTTATAATTAACGGAATTAATTTACTGATTTTTCGCATATTATTTTTAATTCAGATATGAGAATAAATTCCTTAAACATAAAACTTGTTCGAACAAAATAAATAAACATAATTTTGTTATTTGCATGACAACTTCAATATAATTTAGAGGCGTTTTGACATTTTGCTAAGTTCTTTGTTAACCGCCGTGTGAATTATGAATGGGAGTGTATCTACATTATATGGAGCGTAAGGTGAGAGCGTATAGAGCGAATATCGGGGGCGAATTTTGGCCCAACTCTGTTCGAGTGGCGCGATCGGGACTGAAAATGGCCGGCAGCATTGTTTGCGTTCGAACGCGGCCAGAACAATGGGAATCCATTAAAAGCCGCAGCTTCGTTTACTTGCGAATTATGTCGCACGTTTGCGCGTCCGGGCGAACATCCGCGGTTCGAAACGTTATAACCTTTATTAACACCCTTTTCTGCACGCATACAGACAGCACTAAGCTTAGGAATGTTCCAGAACTGTTTTAAACCAATTGTAATTAACATACGCATAGACAGTTCCCCGTAGGATATGTACTATTCCTGAAAATTAATTAATTTCCAGTGAAAGGTTCACAAGCATCTTATGTGAAAAAATCAATATTGCAAGGAATGCTAAAATGTCAGAATTTACTTCGGTGTTAGAGATCTGCGCGGAGTCATACTAACCACCACACTTTTCAATTAAAAATTTATCATCCTCGATGGTTTACAATAGAGAAGTTAACCGAAATACGAGACCATTAGCTTCGATTAATTGCCTCGTTAAATAATTGTTTTTACAGATGTTATATACATGTACAATAAAAATGGTCAGCATTAAAATTTCCCAGATCCGCTGATCCCCTGATCCTAATCTTAACGCGTGTCTGTTTTGAAGTGCGGCCGGCTGTTCCGGTCGGTTCTATATATAAAACGCGATGGGGATAGTAAAGCAGAAGACGTTCGCCGAAAATTCTCCCAAATATTTAATCGGCTCCGAATCATCCCCGCGAGCCGCTTACGGGAAGGCGTTAACTCGATTTCTTATCGCGCTCTAATAAATCCGGAAAATTAAGCGTATTCTCCTACCGCCTTCAGGCCCGCGTCGGGGAGGGATTAAAATTTGCCGGACCGGACGTCTTGCTATTCCTGGCTCTTCTCCTCTTTTCGGAATTAAATAACCCGCGCCGAGTTTGAGAGGCGGCTCACGATCGCGACGCGATACGCCGAGAAACTCGAGCGATGCGGCTGTAATTGCGAGCGATCCGGGTTGAATAGCAAACGGCGTGAAAAGAAATTGGAAGATCGGTTTAGCCGCTGGCCCGGTATTACAATTTCGCGTTACAACTTAAATCGTCCTCTAGATTCTATTTCAATTATTTATTCAACGATACGGGTCGATCTCCTATAGAGGACGATGACTTGAGCAAAAATTGATCTATCTAAAATGAGCATTTTTACTAGTTGTTTTTCAATAAATATATTTTATTTAGATATTTGCCTGACGATCTCTCTGGAACAAAAAACTGGCTAAATAACATATTAATGTTCATATTTTCTTCGAGCGCGGGCGATGCTGCTTGGTTTCAAAAAAAGTTCACCGCACATAGATAAGCGCTTGCTGTTATTCCCTATTTAAATGCAAATGAAATCCAACGCGAGACGAGTGAAACGAGTAAATTAAAGTCAAAATCAATAGTGAATTTGCATAGTTCTCCGTAAACTGTCTGTTTAAGAATGAACGACGCTTTCTTGCGTTTAACTGAAATGCGAATGAATACCTGCGAATCACCATCTTGTATATCGTCCGTTATCGTATCATCAGATTACATGCTCTTGTTGTGTATTCGCGAAACAATGAATAAAATTTCTCGACTCTAAAGATTTCTAGACTCTAAAGACACCTAAAGATTTCTCTAAAGACTCTAAAGATTTCTAGACTCTAAAGACACCTGTGAGTATGAAGATATGCACTCAAGAAGTGACTTCCTGCTAGATTGGTTCACACCGCACGTTACTTGTTTGATGATACGAAAAATATAGCCCGGGAGATGGTACGGGACCAGCCGCCAAGAATCACTTGCCCCCTCTTCTCTTTATTCCTCCGCGATGGGTCTCTTGGTGTCTAGCGCGGCAGGACAGTCATCCGTGTTCATCTCGACCGGAACGATCGGGTCGGGTTCGTGGCCGGAAGTGCTCGTTTTCCATTCGATTAGACTGCTGGCTGACCGTTCGCCACGTCGGAAACTTTCCATCGACACGTGTCGTTCCTACCTTCGACGATCCATTGATAATTGCACGCGGGGTGCGATCAGATACGGCAGCAGTGAAGACATTGATTTCCAGTGAGATTCCTCCGTAGTTAGTTTGCCAGATGATTTGTGGTGGGCTCGATGCATTTTCGATTCTAGCTTTTATACAATTCTTGTTCCAGCATAAATTAAATTATTAATTTGATAAGGGAAATGTCAGTTTAGAACAGAAAATGTTTTTACTAATCTGTCTAAATACTTCTAGCTAAAAAACTTCGTTATTTAATTATGCAGTTTTCTAAGTAGATAACTCGATTGATGAATAAATAATACATTCAACCTCGTTAGATCGGATGAACCGGGATTGAACTTTATCCGAAATGCATGTTCCTTGCAAAAGTAATTTCTGAGAACTGAATTTATTTGACAAAATTGCTATCTAATTTCATCGGTCTCGTTAAACTAAAATTACGTGCATTTAGTCCAAGCTGCGGAGCGTGCTTTGTAATAATTCAGACGAATCGACAATCCAATCGAACGTACATGTGTGCGCCGATTAATCAATCTCGCGTACAAGGAACAAGTCGTACCGAACCTGGAGCGCATTAAGCGGGCAATCGATACCATAATCGAAATTAAATCGTCGCAATAACAATGCATTCGCGTAGATTGATCGACCTCGTAAGTTAGTCACTCAACGGTATCACTCGTTCAACAAAATTATTGTCCAATTGATCAGAAAGATTAATGAACATTCAACAAAACAGTATATTTATCGATACAATGATCGTTGCACGCGGCTGGCAAAGTATTATACATCAACCTTTCGAATTAATTTCCCATTATAATTATACACTATTTCAAAGATTACAGGCAATTCGTTTGGGGCTGGATATATCATGCACCCCCTTAGAATTATTTGAAATATTCAACTTGACTGTACTTTCACGTATGGAACTTTTTACATATTTATAATCAACCGGAAACTTCACGCACGTCGCGGTAAAAATTCATTTTGAACAGAATTAATTCCCATTCCCAGCGGTTTAACAGGCCGGGCCGACGCGACCGCGTTTGTACTTTAAAAATTACCAGAGTCGGCTAATCCCTTAAGTCCGAGCATTAAATTCCGTGAAACGGCGCGGCGTGGTTAACGCGTGCTCGCACTTTGTCTTGCGGCCGGTTTAATCGGTGGGAAAACCGCGATCGGGCTTACCCGGGGGTGCAACGCGAGAACGACTTTTTGCTCGATGGAAAATCCGTGGGGGGCCATGCGCCCAGAAGAGATTTTTCTGGATGAAAAAATTCGTACCGTGGAAACAACCTTACACGTGCGCACACACACACACCGTGTGTACATTCCCGTCAGTATGTCGAAAGAGGACGTAAATCAATAAAGATTATCCCTTCTTGAATTAAAGAAACATGTGAATGACATTCTTCGATGTGAAATGTAACTTATTCCATTCTATCAAAAACAATCAATTATTCGATTCCTCTTCGAAGCGATCATTATAGCCTTCTCAGTCAGTCGGTTTAACAATGATCTACAGCGATCTAAAGATTCATAGAAAACCTATCAACGATTTTATCTGGGAATTTCGCGGATGAGAACGTACATAGCGGACGAATAAAAACGTAAAAATAAAAATGGAACTCTCTAATTGCTACCGGAAGACGTAGCCTCGTTCATACCGCGCAATTGGAGATCGATCGATCTTGTACAGTGATCGATGCAACCTCGCCGATTTTCTTCCTTTCCCATGAATGTAAACGCTGGGATTCGTTTGTGGATCGTTGATAAATCACGAATTTCTTGCGTTTTGTTCGCCTTTTTATGAACGTGATTCCATGACAATTTCGCGCGTGGGCGTGTTCGTTACGTCGTGTCGGTATTTACGAGACGATCCAGCGGGATCCCATCGATTGGATTTTTATTTTCCTGGGAAATCTACAACTTTAATCAAGGAACGGCATAGTTTTTTGGGGGCAACTTGATGGCCACGTCAAGTGAATGTATAAAATCTTGTGACAGATTTAGCTCTATAAAATGTCAAACCACCGGGTCGATTAATTATACTTGGAACGAAATCGTCGCATCGCATTGGGAAACTTGTGATTATGATGGATGCGCGAAATCAATTGATATTTGAAACGTGACTGCATTTTTCACGCCAGCACTCGATTCTAGCGTCCCCGCATTAAATCTTTTTCACGCGCTTCGCTCAATGTCTTCTTCCATAAATCACTGTCATTTCAATTTATCGCTGATAATTTCTAGAATAATTTTAACAAAACCGAACAATCAGATATAACAAAGTTTCACGCGTATTATAACAAAAATTGATGCTCGCATAGAATCAATTTAATTTTTTGAATCCTCGATTATAATTTTTTAATCTTGTAACGGCGTTGAAACAAAATGTTTCGGACAGCTCAGGAGTGAGTGTAGTTTCCATTTAAAAGCTTGGCAGATGCGTCCAGATGTGGATCGATAGAAGAATGCAAAAATATGGTCGTGGCCGTTTATTTACCGCGCGGATGAAAAACTGACAGTGAAGGGGTAAAAAGCCGGGGGTGCAGGTTGATCGCGCACCGAAAACAAGCTAGTGAATAACTCCGGCCATTGACAGTGGAACAATTTCCACGCAAGAACATGAGCGATAGGCACTATGCAGGTGCACGTGTGCGCGCAAGAGGACATCGGGGTAAGTGGCGCAGTAAGGGTTTATCGGCGAAAAAATATTTGCGGAGCCGACGGTCGCCGGGAGGAGAGCTTTACGTTCTGATGTAAACGTCATCGCGCGACTCTCGTATAACGGTAGATTTGTAGCGAAATAAATCGGCGCGGCGCGAATGTTACGCGGCCACGTGAATTTATTTCCCGCGCGGGGGACCCGGATTCGTTATCGCGAAAATATTGTGCATTTTCTCGCGATTATCCGTATCCGCTTTACCCCTCGGCGCCCCAACCATCGCGCGGCGGGCTGACAAACAGCTTCCTGAGGATTGAATCCGCGCGATTGATAAGGGTATTATCCTGCGTAAGGGAAAGTGGATTTCGTTGTCGCTCATGCTTGCCAGGATATTCCTCTTTTGAAGGCTTTCATCTGGTTTACGATAAATATTGTTCTAATTCTTTGGGGGGGCATAAGTCAATATGTTCTTTATTAATCAAAGTTTTATGGAATACATTTCTTACAAAATGCGTTTTATATAAAACCTTTTATATAAAATTTCTGTGTTCCTCGAACAATGGGAATCGGTGCTGGTTGTTGGATTTCGTGTTTTAAAATCCAACTGGTGCTTTAAAATGGAAGGGTGCTGCCTTCGCAAATTGTGACCATTGCGTTGAATTGAAATTCGACGTGGAACGAGACTCGGAAGAAGCGAGAGAAAAAGAGGATGACGAATCCTGTGTACCAGGCGATCGTCTACTATTTCCTGATTGTTTATTTAAAGGGTCTACTGCAAACCTTGAAGCTCTACTCCGGACATCCGGCGGATCTGGTAAAATGCACGGCTGACTTCAACGTGAGTACATATTTTCCCAGTCTTACATCAGCCCTGAAGTATAGAGGTAGTACTGTGTATATTATTTAGTAGCTTTGCAGTTCTCTGTTAAATTTCCTTTCATGTATCATCAGACTTTTCATTTTATGTACTAGCTAGACCGTATTTCCGATTATCAGAGGTTTCAGAGGGAAGCTAACCATTCTATTCGTGTAACTGTCAGATTAAAAGCTCGAGCCGATTTATTCATGAACTGAAATATTGATGATTAATTCTTCCTCTCTTAAATCTCCATTTACTATTAACTAAAAAGTCTTCATAATTTTCTTCATACCAATCCTACTTAATATTCAATTCCTACTGCATGTAATCTTATCTACATTCTGTCAATTATAGAAATGTTCAATCTCACGAATAAAACTTAGAATTATATTATAGTTTAACGAAAATATCGATTGTTCTGATCGGAGACTTCGTCTGATCTTCTAAAACAATTGGTCAGAGAATGGGAAGCTCGCCATTTCAAAATAATTACTGTTCAATGAAAAGACCTAGGACGTAAGTAAGATCGTTGAACCAATCGTCAAGGGAATTGTTGGAGCTTCCCTATAGGTCAGGAGGACCGGGAGCCGATGGGATGGCCCCAAGGGGCCGCCGATGCACCGCGGATGGGTTCACGGTGAGTCAGCAACGATAAATCGGCCGATTTATGAAGCGGCACGGCCATCCTCCAGGAATAATGTCGCTCTCGGCCTGCGTGTGCGCAGGTTGAACGCCGGCTCACCTTGATCATCTCGATCCACTCGCAACGAATTCTTAAAATACACAAATTCAAATGGAAAGCAATCTCTGGAAATTTCAATACAATATAATATCAATACAAACTGAGATCGTGCAAACAAACAGCTTGTTTAATATAAGTTTCTCCGTTGCACGTATTAACGATATTTGTGTTTAATTTATTGACATGCGCTTCATGAGCCACGTATAAACATCTCTTCGAAATGGTAAAATCAATTTTCCAATCAAGAGTGGCACAATAAAATTTTTTTTTTTTTTAACGTCAGCGTTTAGCTCGAGGGGCTTATTGGAAGCGAGTTATTGGTGATTAAAATTTTGTTCGAAATTCCAGTAGTATTTATCGTAACATGTGAAACGATAATTAGGTTTTATTACATTGGCAATTTTTAGTGCTCCAGACGGTATAATGTTTACAAAATTCGATAACCAAATGAATTACTTTTAACGATATTTACGCAATCGCTGTTTACGTAAAATTTGTTTTTTTTTTGTTCATGTATAAGATTATAAAAATTCATATGTATATGTAAAATTACAGATTAAACCTGAGTGTCTAACGCTAATTCCAAAAAGAAATCGTGGAAATTAAGTTGGAATATATTTGAAAAACGCAGACTTCATGAAACCCGATCGCAATTTCATTGGTCGCTCTCCATAGCTCTGCAAGCTCCCAAATAAATCAATAAATCATGCTCAGTTCCGTCTATCAATCCGACATCAAATTTTCCTATTACGCCTACTTCAATCTCAATCAACGTGACTATAACGCAAATCCTAACAGAACCCAAACAGAAAAAGATAAAGCATACGTCGATCCCAGATTCGCGGTTGTAAAAATATTGTTGTTGAAAAAGGAATGTAGGAACTGATCACGTGAAAAAAACGTGCAAACAAAGACACGTGCGGATGACGGTTTCGCCCGGCTTCGGCTTATGATTTATTTAATTTGTCAAAACGTCAGTTACCCGGAGCGAGTGTGTCGATGGCTGGGCGATCGGAAAATCTTCAATCAAAATATGACGAGAGCGGCGCGACCTCGTTTCAATCATAATTAATTTCGGCGGGGATGATTCGTATCGTGGGGATAGCTAATCGCGTTGCGTCGCCATTATCACCGGAACAATTTTCGTCCCGGACGAGTTTCACGTGCCGCGCGAATTATTGCCTCTGCGTCCCCTTTTTCAGTAAATTGATTCCCGTTTCGCGTAACTGTACTTCCGGCATCGCGCATTATTTATGCAAATTATAACTTCCATTGTATTCTATATAGAAAAGTGAAGTTTAGAATTTGTTTCAAATTGACGTATACCTTCTTCTCTATGAAAAGTAATGTATGCTTGTTTCTTGTTTAGATACAAAAAATAATGAATGTTAATCTTTTCGCCAAGATGTTTCAAACGTTAAAATTGGTCATACATAATTATTGAAACGGTCAGCGAGAACGACTCTATATTTATGAAGGCCGTATAATGTCATAAACAATGAATCTGCGAACGCGTACATTTTTCACCGAAATTTCCTGACTTAAATTGACCAATTAATAAATAAAAACGCACATTTTGATCGTAGATAAAAGCGCAAATTCTGTGATACATTAATTTCATTTCTATCTAGATGTTCAGGAAAACGTTCTATTTTTATAGAGTACCCTTGCTGTTAGAAGCGTTGTAAGTTTTTCATTATTACAGTAATAGGAATAATTTAATGACCGTTTCGCTATGAAATTATGCCACGCTTTCCCATCTGTTTACAGATGTACAAAGCTTATTAACGTGATCCGTGCTAAGCGTCCCGAAATTCCCGAGTCTCAAAGCAGTTAATCAGGTTGAAAACGAGCGGATAGAGGCGAGTGACGTAATTGATTTGGAAAGTCTCGTTACGGCATATTATAACGTCACGGAATAACCGCGTTTCCGTATCGGACGGTAAAATTAACGTCATTTCGAATTTATGTCCAACTAGCTGCGCAGGCCCGGTCATCAACTCTCACGGTTGCCCGCGTTTACATTAACACGTCCACGCCCGATAAGAAGTAACAACGACAGCTCGAAACGGTGACGCGGAGATTCGCTGAACGGTATCGGTTACAACGGTAGATTGTCAATGAAATAATCTGCGATCGCCCCGGTCAGAACGGTCATTGCAGAACGATTTGTTTTTTCCTGCACTCATTTAAAACAGTTATCATAGTTCCTATCGTCTATGATGGGTCAGAGTATTTCTCTGGAATCAGAAATCGTTGCGTGCATACAGACACGTAGAGAGTATTTTTTCAGTTGTAACTCTCAACTTCGTTCGGTAATCGCATTGCACATTTTCAATTGCCAATCGATTTCCCGTTAAAGGATTCGTTTTGCAAAAATAACCGATGGGTTACAAATAAATATTGTAAAAAACGTTTTCGGGAAATGGACAGGAAGCAGACATTTGGGGATAAAAGTGAAAAATTCGGTAATTTTTGAAAAATTTCTCGCTATTTGATACGGTTGTTTAAATTTACCTCCATTAGTGAAATGCGCTTGAATATTTAAATTGCTTCCCTTTAAATAAGTTGATGATACTGCAGATTGGTATAACATTATTCAATGAATTTTTTTTAAATCGGGTAACTAATATATAATTGATAATGCGATGGCCTGATCCTACCGATATTCCGATGAAAAGTGAAGTTAAACAGATGTTAGAAATCAGAGAAAGGGAACCGATAGCAAGGATGAATAATGAAATTATTGAGTGCCGAGTCACGGTTAATCAAATGGTAATTACCGCCAAAATTGAGATCGCTTCATTAATTCCGGATGATGCCATCGAAGTCATCAAAGGGGAGCGAGGCCGGGGGCGGAAAAGAGCATTCAGAAAGGTGACGCGAAAGAGAAACTCGGAGTGGGAAGAGAAAAAGAGTAGACGGGACCAAAGTAGTCGAGATTAAAAGTTTTTGCTCGGTTGTTCAGAAATGAGACAGTGAAAAAAGGAGAGTAGAAAAGAGTACATTGAGGCAGGAGAGGGGTCTTCCTTTTCTCTACATAGAAAAAACTCGTTCAAATACGTACAGGGTGTTTCAATAAGAAATGTCATCAGAAAAATGTAGTACAGTAAAGGATTGTAAAAAAGGAAACACATTTTCGTTGCCTGGTATAGAGAATATGTGAATCTGTAGTGGTGGTTTTGCTCAATGCGTTTAAACAATAATTTATAAATTTATTTGTGAATTTTTTGATAATTTATTATGACTTCAGTACAAAAGATTATGATATACAAATAGTAGCTCGATTTTCTTTAAAAAAAAATGAATAGATCACCAGAGTGTGTAAAGAATTAGAAAAGTGGAGAGATCCATTCATTCTTAATATCATCCTTATACATATATTATATGCAATGGGGGGTTAATAAGCTACGTTATCTGGAATGCGTGTACAAAGTAACTTATCAAAGATTATCTATACCTCATGACTACGATTGTGATTCACCCTGTATACATTCGTGTAGATTGTTCTTGGCGAAACGTTGTCCGAAGAGAATACGGAGAATTGTTTTCGCCTTAATTCGATTTCCATTAAACGATTTCAGCGCGCGCTGCGCTGTGCACCGCGCGATTCCCGCGAGTGTCGAACGGTAAACTGAAGAGATTGACGGCGAAAGAAAGGAAAACTCTCCGCAGGCGAAAGTTTGAAAAACGCGGAGGGGCGTTGAAATTACGAAAGACGGTCACTCGACATGAATGCCGCGTTTGCTAGGAAATTATTCCCTCTGAAATGGAATTAAAATGCCGCCGTTCGGTGAATAGCGCGAGCTTTTTCTACCGCGAGTTTATTGTTGGATTTGTTGCTCGAATAATATTTGCTTTTTATCTGTCACCTCCGCTACGAGCCGCCTTCGCTTTATCCGATCACAGGGAAAACGTTTATGCTTTAAAAAATTGTAGAGGCCCCTAGAATCCGATAGAATTTTCATGTACTAAAATTGTACGTCATTGTTATTAAATTATAATGCAGAGATTATTAATAAAGTGAATATCGATATAATATTGATGAAGTCAGTGGTTCAATTATAAGAAATTTATATACACATAAACATGTGTAATAACTTTTTGGTAGAGTAACGGGGAGGAAAGAAATTAAAAATTTTTCCTTCGTCTACCAAAATTTTGATACAATTTTATAAATACTTTTTAAATGGACATGTACTCGTGCGTTGTAGAGAGCATCATTTCAAAAAAATTTCAGTATCATTCTTCGTCCGAGTTATTCAAGAAGCTTTTACAAAATGAATCTCGTATATTATGTGATGGGAATAAACTTGACTTTATCACGTATGAACTTAATTAATAAATATTTTAGCATCATAAGATGCAAACGGATTTCACTAAGAATTATGCAAGGCCGTCTCGTACGTATACAGAGCCGCATTGTTGTGATTCTACTGCTGTTTTCAATCACGGTTACCACACTGACTATCGAACCGTTCGCTAATTAGGGATCCGTGACGCGGCTCAAATTATGACTTACGATTCGACGTCTAAGCTGCGAGCTGATACCCGCAGCGTTCCTGAACGGCCCGTTAATCATGCGATCCGCCCTAAAGTTTACTCAGCTTGCCTCTCGATTACGTAAAGAGCCTGAACCGAATATATAGGCAGAGAGCATCGTGACATGTGATCATTAACGAGCACCATCGAACTTCGAAGACGGTATGCCATAAGTAACCCGTCCCTTGTGTACGTCACACCTACACGTTGTGACAATCACGATCGAACGGTTTGATATAATAGACGCGATGTAGCTTAGCTATAGTTTCAAAATTAATACTTGTAATTAATCACATTTCGTTTAATGATTACTATCGTGTAGTAAAGTCACGAACAACATTTAAGAAAATCTTAAAATACATGGTTACTTGTGGTATTAGCCAGTATAAAAAATAAAATTAGAAAAAGGACAGAACAATGGAATTGTTTCGATATCTGACGCATTTGAAAAAAAAGGTTGATCCGTTTATTTATCATTACCGGCGATGGGAAAAATCGACACGGTAGATCCATCCATTCATATTCATTCGAACACCGTCACGGGAGATAACGCACTTTTATCCAGTTCGCGTTAACGTCACATTTTTCCCAGCCGTAACTCATTCGTTTTCGCCAGAGGAGATCAGCGCTGGTAGGTCTACCATTCCGATAACTTGATCCGCCGGCTCCGGAACGAAAGAAATATGCACGTCTGCCCGAAAACAGTGTCTCGACGAGCGTGGGAGCTGAAACGTATGATACAAGCGCGCGTCCAATCAAATTTTTTTTGACAATTTTTCGTTTCATCGATCGACGCGACCGCGTTGTATTTTGCTGTTCCCTGACGAATTTTTTTGAAAACATTAAACACCGGGAGAAACGGTGTAACGGTGAGAATGATTTAAGATTCAAGGGATAACGCGTGAAATAAATGAAGAAAAAACGGGAGGAAGAAGTTGGGACAGGGTGAATAAAGAAAAAGGGTACCGCGTGGTGGAAGAGAGAGAAGAGTTATGATTGCGGTCGTGGTGGAGAAGCGGCCGGGAAGACTTTTGACGACGCGAGACACGAGAGTATAAATGCAGTTGCAAGTTCATAGTGGAAGTGAACTACTGCCGAGGGAGAAACAGGCGACCGCGGTATAAATCAAATTCTTTTTTCGCCGGGACTTCTGTCGCCCGAGGAACGGCCAATGTTAACCCGTTACTGCGTCGCGTCGCGTCGCTTTAATTCGCGTCGCTGAAAGTTGAGCCGATTTAAATGCGACGCGAATTATCGCGTCCCCGTGTCGTTCGCCCGCTCGCCGAGGAATTCCGACGAGTCCGGGCAAAGTGGATTTTGCGATTTTGAATAATATGTAACGCGGCTTGAAGCCGCGACACGCAGTATGGTTACTGAAGGTGAGGGGGAGCTCTTTCCAGCGAAATCAGATAAAATGTGCTGAATCAAACTTTTAGATTGCCTCCCGCGTTCGCGTTTCAGTAAAATTGTATTGTTAAGGTCAGATTCGGTTATATAACAGACTTATTAAAAAAATTGTTTATCTGTTTACTAACATTCTTAGGTTTAGGCTCAAGCACAATTCTTTTTTATCAATCTTCTTTAGTCGAATTCTATATTTAATATCTGTCGACCGTCGATGTTAAAAGCAATTTTTAATTTTTATTCAAATAATTATTCATGAATGAAAATTTTTATTTTCTTATGCATCGAGCCAGTGTATTCTCGCTTCGTTGTATATCAATACAAAATAACAGATGCGAAAATAAAGAAAATGTTATTCCTGGACCGGCAGTGTTTTAAAATCCAATTGAAAAACTAGTTTTTTGCGTTTGTGTCCATCGAATCTCTGAACCGGCTGACTCGACCGAAATGGACAAACCTCTCGTTTGACATACTGCATATTTCTCTCTGACAAAATAATAAATCTGACAGCGAAACACTCTGCTTTATTCAATTTCGCGCAAATTCATACGTCAACCTGTACCCGTAGAAAAAATAACATATAATTTCTACTTGCTAGTAATAGCTCTTTTTTTTTAAATAGAAGTTTTTATTTTAGCTTGTATCACGTTACGAAAAATAACTAAAATCTCAAACGAACTCCAGCCTCCAAAAAGTCAACCATCGCGCTTCGAACGGATTCTCTGTTTAAAAAAGCATCAACTTTATTACTTTTTTCCAATGAACACATTCATCGTGTATTTCGAATCTGATTCCCTTTCACACATCTTAAATACGGGACTCACGTAATTCTGCCTCGCGTACAGCTGCAGAACGTCGCAAATTCCCATTATCCTCGGCGAGCGTCTCGGAATCTCGTTCGATCGTAAAAAAATCGTGCGGGAACGAGATACGAGTAAAATCGTGGCGTAAGTCCCGTAGCCCAGGCTTTCCTGCCTTCCGGCTGGCGCAGGCTATCTACGCCCGAATATGAATAACGTCGACCGAGGATCCGGGAAATTTTATTTCGCCGCGATGCTATTACCGGATGCTATTAAAGGCGCGACGCGAACCAGGTTGCTCTCACGAGTCGCGCCGTGGGAGCGGCGTTAGTAAGACGTTCATGAAAATTCATACTAATAACGATAATTCAAATTTCGGTCGTGGACCCGGTAATTCGTGACCGGTCAAAAAGAGGAACGAGCTCGCCGGAGGTGATCGTTTACAGGCAGGATCGATCGGTATCTCGCGGCGAGATGGTGAAAATTGGGAGGTCCGGAGGCCAAACGAGGGGCAGAGACCCTCTAATCAGAATCGCGAAATAACGCGTTCGATTCCGTTCCTCGGTAAATGTAATAGGTAGACCGTAACCGTCGCCTACTATATCGATGTTTCTCTATGTAATTCTGATTCACCCTTGAATTAAGTTTAATAGAGTAGTTGCGAAGTTCTATACAGGGTGTAAAATTACTGGTGAGCAATATTTTATGAGCGTATTCTACAGGCCAAAATAAAACGAAAATGAAGAGTGACAAAAGTGCGTTCAGCCCTCCATTAATTAGTTATTGGCAATTAAGAATTGGACGTTTTTTCGTCTGAATCAGGCAATACACCTTGCATGGTCGATGCATACATATTGACATGTCGAGGCAGGCCCGTAGCTATGAGAAAATTGCAATTTTTGTCAAATTCGTAAAAATGTTGAAACGGTATCCCTTTACATTTTTACAATTTTTGGAAAGCCTTTTTTTCTCGGGATCCAATGTATAGAAAATTCTGAAATTTTGGGTAAATGTACTACTATATGAGTAGAATATGTGAGCGTATTTTTCAAGCCGATCTGCCGCTTTCAATTTTTGCCCAATTTTCGAAATTAATCTCCCTCGGTATCTAATGTATAGGGAAACCTGGAAACTTAGGTAAATGTATTACTATATGCTCATTCGTTTTACTCATATAGTAGTACATTTACCCAGGTATTCAGATTTTTCTATTCATTAAATTCCGAGAAAAATTAATTTGAAAATATCGTGAAAATATGAAGGGTACAAAATCGTTTCAATACGCTATTGTAGTTGGAGTATGAGTTTGATCGAAGAGCTGCATAAAACGTAGGTATAAGTTATTTCCTGATTTCGATGGTGGCTAGAGCGAGCGGAACGAGATTCGACCGAGATTGGTGTATTGTCCGCGAGATACGGCCGAGTGTTCCGGTCGGTCCTTTCTATTCCGTTTTCGGCTCGCACGAACCGCATCCGCGGGTACCCCGGGACGTTAAGTAGTCGAGGTGTTGCTTAATTGGAGCATGTTCCGGCGGTCGACTCCGACGGGTCGATTTTATGCTGAAAATTATCCCGCGAGAGCTGCGAGCGTGTTTCATCGATAATAATCGCCGTTGTTTCGCGCAGAGGAGTTCGGCTTTGCATCGTTGCCCGGGATACCTACGGGAATCCCGCTATGAAACCCGTTTCAAACTTTTGTGGAAACTTTACGAATTGCCATTCCTTTCTCGCTTTCAGTCGAACGAACCAAACTGTTCTTCAAGTGTAATCAATCATATCCTGACAAAAATCGTTGAATCTAGTTAAATAACGTGATACGAATCTTGAATTACACTTGAAATATAATACAGAATTTGAAAAGTTTTTATATCTCTTTTTTATAAATAATGACAGCTTTTGTTTTTAATCTTACAATTATTTATTGCCTGTAAAGTAATTCTTTAATGTACAGTAACGTTATAGCCTCTATTAACTGGCGTTAACTCGATACTATCCTTTCAGCTTCTTACGTACAATTACTCATCTTCCCTTCCATTAGTCGCCCAATGCATATAAATCTATCTTATGTTCGCTTTTGTTGAAACGAGCTCATCGATTTCTCGAACGACGATATCTCGATGTCAGTAATTGTTAGATTATACATGAATCAAAAGATACGCGCCGTTAATTCAATGTAGTTAAGCGATACCTTATAAAATCAGATCTTTGGCAGCGATACGCTTAATCCCTTAATTTCGTACAAGAACTTTCTCTCTTTCGTAAGTAGGGATATAATTGAAGTTCCAAAAAGTGAATAACCACGCAGCTGAAACATTTATTAGGTGGAAACTGGCATGGAAGTGGCTGGAACTCGTTTCAGTATAAACTGACTTTCATAATACGTTACTAAACCTCAAATCCCCCCTCTTAACTTTAATATGAATTATAGGTGCAATCAAGACTTCTAACGTCCCATTGATCGCCTCTCGGCCAACGAAAATTAATAAATTACCATGGACCACCGGCGATAAAGATCATTTATCGAGCAAACATGAAACTTCCGCCGAAAATGATTAATCCTTAGAAAATCCAACGAGAATTTATTACTCTTACCTCTCGCCGGGAACTTTTTCCCCCTGATTAATTATTCAAGCATCGGTTTGTAACTCGTTTAATCAATTTCAGTGATACTCCTTCGAAGGGTCTGCTTGTTTGAATAATATTTTTAAAATTTTTCTAGTATCCCAGGCAAGGTTTATGTTTAACTTTTTGTAATGTTTCCTTGCTGAACTCGCAAAATCAGGAATAGTAAAACGCGGCGTGCGTATTTCGCTAAATGTACGAGATATAATTTTTGTAGCAAGGGAAGGGTATAAATTTTGATGTGTAAAAATTATGTGTCCCCGTTTCTCCCAACCCCGGATAAATTCATACTCGACGACAAAAAAAATAGTGGAGCAGATTTTAAATTAAGACAAATGAATCGCCGCATTAAAATGCAGTCGCCCTACTACCGATTCGGATCTCTTCTTTTACCGTGTACAAAATTTAAATTATTATTCTCACATATATACGTACATGAATAATTTTTTTCCGTGTAAAAGATTAAGTCGTTTCGAGTGAAATTATTTTAATGGCGGCCGTAATTTTCCGTTGAAATGACATCTTCATACGAGTTCAACCCTCTCGTCGCGTGAGACGATGCAATGAATCTACCAGGTATCATAAAACATCGTAAACGTATTAATATTTAAAAATCATGAATATATTAGAACGAGTGTATCAATTTGAAATCATTCATAAAGACGTTTATTTAAACAGAAATTTTCAGAAGTCGTAAGGCGTACCGGTGGTGTACGTATGCAAAAGAAATCATGGAATAAGAAGGCTGTAAAATTGGATTATGATGCACGTAGGAAAAATTTAGATTGGTCATGGTTTACGGTGATATTAACCCCGTACGACCCCCCCCCCCTGCCGCCGCTAGCTGGCCGCACGAAATTCATATGCATCCTTCTCGTACGTGATTCGCCTCGCGAACCGATCTATAGGATTTTCCTTTCGCATTTTCTTCACGTCGCCTATATAGAATTAGTGACGCCTGGCCTATGAACGAATTCGTGGCGTGCTATTACTCCCGAACCATTGTTGGAACAAATATCTCCAAATAAATAGAATTCATCTAGAGAGCCTCTGAAAAATTGTCACAGTACAAGCAGCAAACTATGAATCATTAATAATTTTAATTGTTTTAAACGTTGTCTCTAATTTTGATCTATTTCCATTATTATAGTCAATTGTATCTGGTTGACAATATTGTTTCTCTTATGGAAGCTGTTGCAGAATTTCTTACTCGTATCGTTGTAACTTATTTCTGGTGCAGTTGAATGTATATATCGACAGATTTCTGATAATCTGAACAAGATTCTTCGCTTAAGAAGTTACTTTATCCTTTCTTATATTTTTGACCTAGAAAAGAATTTTGTGAGTGGGCGTTAAAATGTGAAGTTGATTAGAAATGTTGAAACGTAGAACAGTGCATTCGTTGATGTAACAAAATTCGTCAGTAAACAATTAATTAACGATCAGGTATTTGTAGAACTTTATTTACTGGTAGGTAGCTGATGTTCAGTGGATAGAGAACAACTTGTTATGAACTATTCCTAATAGACGGTGCAAGTTATCAATAAATCTTGAATTATTATTGGTTCGCGGTTTATCAGCAAATCGTAATTTACTGGGATGCATTATTATCCGAGAGATACCAATCTTTGATATATTGTTTGTAAACTGTATGTAAATCCCACTGATCTCTATGTAAAGAACGTTTGATAGGGAGTGTATACTAATGATAATGATCCGAATTGAAATAGCTGCGGTCATCTATATTATAGCCTTCTAGGCGTTTTCTTGGCAAATTGGAAGTAATATAAATATGTCACTGTCACGCTGTCACATAAAATTATCAGCAGATTGAGTAATACTTACATAAATAATAGTTTTCTGCAATTTGTGATATCTAACATGAGATGCTATAAAGCTGAAATTATTATTTCATGAACCAAAAATTATCAGAGCGTGGTCTCTACTGAAATGCATTCTACTAATGAACTGTGTGTATTATTATTGATTATTAACCAGCAGTTCATCAATAAACCAAATGCGGATATTACGTATTAGTATACGTAGTTAATTAGCTCTTTATAATCTATTTATTATGTTTCTCATACGTTTTTGATTGATTCTGATAAGAAATTATTTTAAGAGATTAATTCTAAAGTAATTATAAGATGATTCATAAATGGATGACACGGTATAAAAAGAATAGGTCCGTTCTTTTAAATAACCTGTCTGCGAGTTGTCTGTCAAGGTNATGTTTCTCATACGTTTTTGATTGATTCTGATAAGAAATTATTTTTAAGAGATTAATTCTAAAGTAATTATAAGATGATTCATAAATGGATGACACGGTACAAAAAGAATAGGTCCGTTCTTTTAAATAACCTGTCTGCGAGTTGTCTGTCAAGGTCTTAATGATAATATGCAGAAGTTACTAACGACGTCCTCTTAATTCGAGCTTAATTTCCTTCGACCCTAACGATCGTTCGTTACCAACAATGGCTGACTTTCGCAAAGGATATCCCGCTATCTCGTAGACGTGGAGAGTGGAGCAACCTAGTATTATTATGCCATGGCGCTGTGTAATGCCATCGTAGCTCAGCCCTCCTATCCTCTTAGGGCAATTCGCCGTTTAATCTAGAAATTATCCCGAGCACCGACGAACGGAAAAATGCTCGTTAAAAGCGCGGCTCGCGATCAGATAAACGAAATCCGAGTTGAAATAACTCCATGGGATCAAGAGTCCATTCTTTTCGAACGCTTCGAAGCTTGTAACAGAGCAGTTTGTTTAGAGCGAAGATATTTTCCAGTAATCCACTTTTAAACATCTGTCACGATATAAAGTTCACTGATAATTGTTTGTAGAAAAATCCAAACAACGAACGTGTGCTGAAGTTGTGATTCCAGATTTTGCAGCCAGTGCGAACAATTAGAATCGCAGCTATACTTTCCCACGTCTTAATCTCTACAGCAATTCTTCTTATCGAGTTTGAGATATGGAGTTCGAGTTTCATTTTGGGCGCGCGGGATTTATGCGGACTAATACCCGCCGTAAATACGGGGCAACGTTGAGAGGACGCAATTTTCGGCGAACATTTATAATTCAATACCATATGCATTTTGTTCCCGCGTAAACTAATTTATAACAACTACATTTTTAGAGGCGGATCCCATTTAGATCGTGAATGAAATGTTTATAGAAAAGTGATTGAATAGCGGCTCGGTTCAGTTCACGGACGGAAACAATTTTACCAGCAACAAAGTTTGTTGTTATTGGAAGCCCGTGGTTATAAATTCGATGGGTAAACGTAGTCTCGCGCGAGCGGCCCCGAAATTGTTGAGGGCTGCGGTGATAATCCGAGACGGGCCATCGAGAATGAACTGTGATGGTCACATATCACGAAGCTTATGGCATTACGCGATGCCACCGACGCGACGAGTCTATTTTTTAGTTTATGCTTTCCATTAGGTATTCTTCCTTGCGCGATGGGAACGGCCGTTCCGCTGAAAAACGTATTTCGCCGGATAAATTTCCCGTAACGTTAGTGAAACAATGTACCGTGGGAAAAAATGTAAAAATGAAATGTTTCGAAAAAGATTAATAGGGGCTGCGGGATACTTTTGTACGAGTTTGAAAATAAAATAAAGGTACTAGCAAATCATCTCATATTTCCGATATGATATCGCAATTATTAAAACGTGCCACGCTATATATAATCAGATATCGAAGATGCGGAACTTTGTTAAGAAACTGCTTTTAACGCTAATTACCGGGAAAGTTCACCAATTTACTTACCCTTTTTAATCTTTGTTTGAAAACTTTTTTAATATCACACACTGGACAACTTTTTTACTATCCTCCAGATATTTCAACGATTTCACATTAAATCCTACGTTCATGGTGAAATTCAATATCGAATAACCGCTAATTCTCAACGTTTTTTATTATCAAAAATTACGTTTATTAATCAGTTTTCTTGAACAACCAATTAGCGGATCGGTTTTTCATTCCTATTTATTGATATAGGTAACATATCAATTATTTGCATTCTGCCCTTAACGCGATAATAAAACAATTCCTCTGCCATATAACCGCATTTTGTTATAATGCCTTATTTTAATCGCGCTCGTCAATACAATTATTGATACGCATATGTTTTCATTGTCGAGGATATTGTAAAGTAAAAATACGTCCGGATGAAAATCGTGGAAAAATTTTCAACGAGCATTCCGTTCATTTCGATTTTTCACCTGGATATTGCAGCAAATGCCTTTTGACATCAATAAGCATAATGGTCGGACAGCAAAATTATTCCTACGCGGGTTATACGTCTTTTAATACGTCCATTATTTCGCATCTGTGCGCATTCCCGATCGTTCATTTCCGTTTGATACATAATATCGGCCGGCAACCGGTGTCATTAACAAATTCTATAATGATATCGTTATCGGCTCCGCGTACGTATGCATATTCATTCCGGCACGATTTTCGTTCTCTACCCCACCATTTAACGCGCACATCCGAAATGATTTTATTATTCTCCACTCCCGTTGCTCCCACGAGGCTCCCCGCGCATTTTCGCCGAAACGATTCTCATGGAAATTAGGAGACGTTCTCCTAGTTAATATTTAACCGTACGGCGACGACTACATACTTTTTAATAAAATCTCTTTAGAGTCCCGCGCCGCGGCACGGTCCATTTTTAATTCCACGCCGCCGGGCGATCATCACTTCTTTGTGTTTCGAATTTTTTACTATTCCGCTCGGGTCGCCGAGATATTTTAAACTCGCGTAAAACCGCATTTCCGCACGTGTGACGTGGGAACGTATTACGCGAACGCCCGCGTTGAATATTCAGTTTAAAGACGGTGATACCGCACCGAGTTTGGCCCCTTTCAAGTGTTTCAAATGCGTCTTTGGTTAAAGCGATGAAAACGCGAGTCGAAGACACGAGCCAGCCGCAGCCTCAAACGCCTGAGAGGCATTTTCACGCGTTAATTGCACCGGACCCCGGAACCGGCATTTACAACACCAACTTCGCGCGTGAAACATACATGAAAATAGATGCTTCTACGATGCGTTAGGAAATGTACGTACATAAATAAAATCATTTTCATTCATTTCATTAGACATAAATAAATGATGTTCGACTTGATTCACGATTTGATTAATCATTCCCATATTAATTTCGTACTAAATGAAGTAATCAAATTCTCTGTTATCAACGATTTCAAATTATAATATGCATTAAAGCCCCATTGTCATGATATTTCATATGCGTCCAAAGTACATAGAATATGCCTTGAATATTTTACGTTCAATTATAAATTACTATTAATTTAATGGAATACAAATTATGACTTCTTAAATTTTGAAGAAACACCGTACTCTTTAAGCATTTCAGTTGGTCGTATAATTAAGTTCAATGAAACGTGACAAATTGACTAGACGTAGAGTCATTGAAAATTCTTAAATGTACGCGAGTGTCGTTCAGCGTCGAATGAAATGAATTAAACTGAATGAACGCAACGAAAGTGTTTCCCATTTAGTCTAATTTAACGAAATTAGGTAATATGCTCAATCTAACCGATTGTACAACGTCATAGTTATCATTTTGTTTCGAGAACGTTTTATAAATCCACCATCCCGTTAATTTATTTAATTACATTTCTGGTCGCTGCTTCTTATGGCGCGCGATTACTAATCGGGAACTTGGGAGTTAATTAATCAGACTAGAAGCATTCAGACGTATAAACAGCTCTGTTCGTCGGTTGAAAAGCGTCGCTCGAAGTGATGCTTCATTCAAGAATCTGGCTGCATTCTACGACGGAACTGCAATTAAAAGCCGGCAACGTGTGAATCGTTTGTCAACCCTTTGCTTCTTTCACGCGATTTTAAGATTTCGCCCGGCTTTCAACACCGTGTCCCGAGAATAAGTCTTTCGAAATCGTCGCGAATAAAATAAAACGAATAATTTTTTTCAATAGTGCTCCTGAACCTTGTGCTTCATTTTCCTTCTCAACGGCACTCCCACCCCCCTCTCTCTCTTTCTCTCTCGTTTTCTGTGTTTCTCCTCTCTACGACCCGGTTACCAAGAAATGAATTCACGTCCTGAACTTTTACGGCCGGGGAAAAATAGAATGAAAATGTTTAACGCGCAGTCGCCACCGGGAGTAGACAAAGGAAAATTCTTTAAATTGCTTCAGCAATGTAACGCGTTCGGGAGAATTCTTACGCGGTGGCCAGGGGCGCACGATGTTGTGAATTAAACTGCGACGAGCAACGTTTATACGTTCACCGTGAATTACGCCCGGCGACCCCCGCCGAATCCCACCCGGGACCGGGAGCGGAATAAAAGGAACTGCGATAAATCGTTAGAAAAAGTCCACGGGAATTAATTTTTATCGCGACGTAAACTTGGTACAAATGTCTAAGTGCACCGCGAGGAAACGTGACCCTTGCGGCGAGCTGACCTCCGCCCCCGTAGTTTTTATGTAACGCCGCCGCAATTTATATCGCTTACGGAAACTCGGGAAATCATAGAAAACGCTCAACTGATTATTGCCTTCGTTTCACGTTTTCTTGACTCTTCGAACAATCAGCGATTTAGCTCGCGCGATACAAGGGATATACACCACGTACTTTCGGGGAACAATACAATTTACACGGAGCTCGGGTTTCGATGCTCATTCCCCGGCGAAAACGTTTCCGCGGGCGAAGGGAAATCAGATAAAGGTCGGTCGGATTCGACGGTACAAGTATGAGAAATCAGGACGTTTTCGGGTGACGTGAAAAATTTCGAGTCAGCTTGGTTACCTCGCTCGACGCAGGATATTGTCTGACGAATGCTGCTGCTTTGTCGCCGGAGTCCTCGGATTGCGTTCTCCCAGATGGGTTTCGCGAAATCGCGCCGGTGATATTTCGTCTCGCCGTACCGGTCGAATATTTTCGAATCTAACCGATAGATCGGGGTCGAGGATGCTCCTGCCATGTGTGTGTTTGTATGCGTGCGCTCCCAACACTCGAAGATACGTTTTTTCGATATTCATCCGAAAAAAAGCAGGTCGCGTCGGTCGATAAAGGCATCGTTGCTCGAGAAACTCAGAATCACTTCAAATCATTAAATACTGTTAACCAGTCAATGACGTTTCCACGAATTCGATTACCTTATAAATTCTACGTTTCTACTTAGAAGCATTTGATAAACGAAATTCTAGCTAATTAATTAAACTTTTTATTATATTGTGTTAATTGTGTAATGAAAATATGAAAATCGAATAGATAGATTTACGTCAATCACAGTTGGTGAACTGACTGGATTCGCGTAATACGAATCACCTGGATACATGAACCTCTAGCGATATACATGTATCTCGTATACGACGATGTATTAGCGTGTACATTGAACGAACGTTACGTGCGCTTTAAATATGCACGAAATCCTAGCAACATTGTGATCTATTATTGAGAGGAACGCAAGGACGGAAACCGTTGGAATCTTGGTTGAGTAGTAGAAGACTTACAAGGCAACGTTACGAAGCATGAATCATTGATTGCGATGAGACTTACATGCGACGAATTTTTGCACAAACACTGGGTAACGGAGAGGTTTAGCATTTTTGTACTGAAAATTCGTTATTCAACTGTAATGAAACGCGTCCAAAGGAATTGCATCCTTTTAGACATGGTAATTGCCTGTTAAATTAGAAATGAGGAAAAAAAACATGATGGTAACACGTTTAACTTTTATTGTTGAACTGAAATTGCTTCATAAATTTAAAAATGATAATTAATGAAGTGCTCCGGCTTAAAATTACAAACTTTTTTTTTATACTTTATTAAACGGAACGGGTGTTGTAGACTTTTTTAGCCGTGCTTAATTGGCCAACACGTNCTTTTATTGTTGAACTGAAATTGCTTCATAAATTTAAAAATGATAATTTAATGAAGTGCTCCGGCTTAAAATTACAAACTTTTTTTTTATACTTTTTTAAACGGAACGGGTGTTGTAGACTTTTTTAGCCGTGCTTAATTGGCCAACACGTTGGTGCACGGCCGGAGGATAAACGAACCGGGCACAGTTAATCTAAGCCCAGGGAGGATCTCACTGTCCATAAATCAAGATGATCAAACACGTCTCGATGAGTAAAGTATGATCATGATCTACAAGTGAAAGTGTCGAGCTGGTAATGAATCTCTCTCAGAGATGTTTACCGTCTGATAGGTGCAAGCGCGCTTGTGACCGTGCCATGTTCCACCTTGCCTGTTTCACATAAACTAGCACGGTATCGATTATTTTATTCAAATATTTCTCTATTCAAATTCGGTTCTATTTAAACGGTTCATGGTTTTAGGGAGTCCGGATTAAAATTTAAATTACAATTTAATTGAAAAATACTCGGTCGACGCGCAGCGTTGGAAAATTGCCAATAAAAGTGTAGTTACCAAAAATGTTGACGCGAATTGCCTTGTAACTTGATTATCCCATAAAACTCTTTCACTCGTATTCCGATAATTACTAAAACAATCTCTCTTCCAAACATGAAGCTGGATTCTTGATGGTTAAGATCAAATTTTAAGATTCGGGATTTTCAGCCGTAGAATCTCATGTTCAAAACCAGATAAATTATGGATAGGGATTTTTTTAATCTGCATGCCAGTGGTCCTATATCAAATTAAATATACACATTGTTGCAAAAACTTGTTACAAAATCATGCAAATATTAATGCATGTGAAAGATATAATCAAGTGTGTGATTTGCTTTTTTACCTCTTATTCATCAGAAGTTTGTTCAGGAAATTCTCTTGAAACTTCGACAGTTATAAAAGAAAAGACAAGCAGAAAAAGAATGATTAGAAAGTCGAAGGTACTCTCTGAATATTCCATTTGATAAATATGCATTCGGGTCCGTTCGATTTAATCGAATTTCGCACCCCGGTAATGCATTAACGAGTTCCCCGCGACGACGGCAGGGTTAAACAAATTAGCAGGAACGATCGACGACGTGAGGTCTTGACCGTTTGAATAATTAAAAAGAGCGGATCACCTGGAACGGGAATAATCAGGCTCGCATGCGACAGCGGGACGCTCAAACTGCATTACCGTCACGTGTAAACGGATTATTTTCTAATTTCGACATTATTGTGTATCTGCCCGGCGAACGGACATCGCATCGGCTGCGCTTAAGACCGAGCACGGTCCAGCGCTTGAATCTCTTAATCCGGTTTCGTTAATTCAAATGTAATTAAGCGAACTTCAGAATTTTCGATTCTGTTTGTTTATGAAGCGAAGCAAATTTAATTAAAAGAGAATCTATATATTATTAGTAAATTCTTATGAAGGACTCTTAATGTTCATAACCATGGAATTTATGTATCGCATCAATTTCTTAATTAAAATAATGGCACTATGAACATATTGAATATTCAACAATAGATTGATCGAGATGGACATTTCACTTAATCCAGAAACGCCGAATCATCAAATCTAATTTAATAATTTTTAATTCGTTACAAATTAATACTCGTGACTAACAAAATGGATCACAATGACCTTTAGTTAGGGAGGTCCTAATCTACTTACAACGAAAACGATATTAAATTTAATAATGCATCTTTTTTATAGTTCCCGGACGACGATCTCGGGTCAGGCGACGCCAATATCGAGCTGATCGACGGCTCGGGAGACATTGACGTTAATATGACAGACGTGAGTTACGATGATGAAGATGGGTTTCCCATGAAAACTTGCCGGCCATCCGCGTACATATTCCGGCTCACTAATTATTTGTTTCGCAAAGCAGACTAACTCGATTGTATTAACGCCAACTTCGGCTTCAACGCTGGGTTTAACGAGATACGAACTTCCCCTACCGCTGCCGATCGCGTCCCGTCATCAGGGATGGGCAGCTTCGAACGATTTTGTAATTGGAATGCATAGCATGCACCGTATCAAACGTGTTGTTCAATCAATACTTTCGTCTCTCTAAATATACGCTTTTCGATCAGGTATTATTAACATTCAGTTGCCTCATGTGATATTAAATATTTGTATTACAGTTGTCATCACATTTCATGTAGATAAGATTGACAGTACGAAAAATATTAATAGTAGTTTCAATTTTCAATTTTCAATTTTCAATTTTCTTCTTTCTTCTTTTCAATGTTCAACTTTCAACTTTCAATTTATTTAATGCGCACGCTCAATCGATCGATAACTTGAAACGTATGCATATGTTAAATGAAAGAGCAGCGCATCGGTGAGTGACACAATTTTGGCCATCGCCGATGAATGCGGAAAATATTCTCGGTCATAAAATTCGTGGGACTGATCTTTTATTTATCAACTGGAATCGATCTCGGATAAGAATCAAGTAACGGCCGGCGAAGTAGGGAGAAGCGGAATCGCGTGGCTTGTTAACTCGCGTAATCCGCGTTAACTTTGTTAGTTCGTAATCCGTGCTAACGATTAACGAATCTTCCTCCTCTTTTTTTCAACGCTCCCGTAGAAACGACCGGCTCCGCTTCAACGTGGCAAACGATTGCGCAACTTTCGATAACGACCACTGGTATAAGGAGTTTAATTAAATTTGTTGCTTTACCGTTCGGTTTAACTGTTGCAGCGGTTGGTTTGAGAAAAATTGTGCTACCTAACATATGACATGCTGGAACTAACATCGCTTTTTTCCTAAATACCTGGTTCTGTTTTGATTTTCTGTTTCGTTAACTAAAAATAGTTTGAATAAGTGATTCTTATAGATTTGTAGGAATTATCCTGGAAAATTCTAATGCTTAGAAAATGCTGGAAGCCTCTCTGCGAGTCATCGAGTTCTTGTTAATCCAACGACGAACTTCGGATCGCGAAAACTTATCGAGTCTGTTAAATCCTTTGACGGTTATATTTAATAAGGAGTTAAGGATCTCAAGTACTAAGACCTGCATCTTTCATTCAGCTCTGCCTCCCAGATTTCATATCAATTAAATCTGGTCTTTGTACGAAATGACGCCATGGTAAAATAAGAACGAGTGAAACGTATAGAGGAATAGAGAATCTCGTGCATTAAAGTCACAGTGAATTAGGTTCGTTAAACAAGGAGATTGAATATTATTTGAGCTACATGGAAAACCGAAGAAAACATCGGGAAATGTTCTTTCAAAGGCTATAACGAAAAAGGAAATCGTGGTAATAGGCGTTCCAAACCCCGGAGAGTCGAACAATTACCCTAATAGTCAAACGCGGCAAGAGATTCCACCTGGAGGGTGCCAAGAATTGGATTACGCGGATGAGATTAACGAATCGTCGAGGGGCGGATCGATCCGGAAACGGGTTCATCAAAATGCTATCGCCGCCGCGGTGTTTCCCGTGAAGGCTTCATGAGCGATGAACGGAACGCAAGAAGTTGGAACGCCGGAATGTGCTAGGTTGTGTCAGAAAAGGCTGTAAGAGACAGGATAAGAGATGGAAAGAAATAAAGGAAGACGGCAGCCGGTGAAAAGTAAGAAAGCGCGTCTGGGGGAGAGAGAGAGAGAGAGAGAGGAAACGGACATCGTGCCGGCTGACCGACCACGCTAGTAATTAGACGCGGTGATCTAGTTCCGTTGAAGAGGACGAGAGAGAGAGAGAGAGAGAGAGAGAGAGAGGGAGATAAACTTCGGAAACAAGAATTGACTTTGATTTGTCCTGTTGGCTGCGGAGGGATCCTCGAACGATTTTGATCTCCTCCGGATGTTAGTAGCAGAGAAGAGGACTTTTGTTAAAAAGTCTCCTCGGTCGGATGCGGTCGAACGGGCTTTAAGCGCGAATCAACTTCAAAGTCGAAGTTAATTAAAACGGGATTCGAAGTCTCGCAAGTAATTCCGTGATTACTCGCGAGAGAAAAGTGTCTCTGAATGTTTCAAATACCTTGGGATAGGAAGTCCGGGAAGGTTCAGTGGAAAAACCGGTCACTGGTCAGACGTCGACCGCGTGTGATTAGAAAAACAATTAATCGCGCTTTTGTTAACATGCGATACATCGTTAAAAATAGATGAAATTTTATCTGTTGGTATGAAATCAGTTGTTCCATGAGAAATTTCGCCTTGTATAAAACAGTTTCAAGACTCGGTTCGTTAACCTTCGCTGCGCACACCGGCGAATATCAACACGGTTTCGGGTTATCTTTCTAACCGGCAATATACTGTCCCACAATGCAGGCCGCTGACAAACAATTCTTCCGTGAAAAGGGGCTCGCAATTCCTCGCTAGATTTGGCTCTTGGCGAACTACTTTCCGCCCCGTTCCGTTTAAATTAAAGTTGAAAGGCCAACACTCCGTAGACTTTATCTAAATTTAACGAACCGTGACGCGGGGACGTTTGTACGTAATTTCGGTTGAAACGTTTCCTAGCTGACTTATTAATATACCGTCGGAGCCTTGTTCAGTTTATTAAAGAACATAGGATATTATAGTTTATGTAACAATGTTTCGCTCAATGAAGTACAATTGGATTCTCTCGGCCATGGATTAATTTATATGTTCGCAAATTTCAAATAATAACAACGTGAAGGCACGGATATCTATAATAAAAATGATTTATAGAAATATGACACGACTGTTGTCTCAACAAATCACAATTGACAAAAGAATATCATTGGTGCAAGATGTACAGCGACGTCTTAAAACGTTCTTTCCATACGAAATTGCAGGATATTAAACTCTGGAGAGGTACACTAATCCCTGGACTCGATCGGCCGTAAATAATTAAGAAAACGGGTCCTGCGACAACTTTCCGACACGAGTTTGCCTGAAGCGGCCGCGTCGAGCGAACCGTCCGTAAAATTCATTCGTATTTGCCACCGTCGCAGATGGCGAGGCTTGAGAGAAGGGGAGAAAAAAGGCGAAGAAGGAAAGAACGGAAGAATTTATTTCACCCGTGAAATCCTACTTCAGAAGAAAAGCCACCGGGACCCGGAGATGCAAAGACGCAGCCGTGCATACCGCGGCTGATCAGAATGTACACCTCTGTTCATAAGTCCTGCGACACATTGTAAACCGCGTAATACGACGAAACATTCTAGTAGTAATTTAAACAAATTTGTAATAATTTAGTGAAAGGCTTTTCATTGCTAAGTTTAATTGGAACTAACGGATGATCAATGATGAAATTCTTGTTTGTAGATCGACCAATTGTGATGATCGCTGACGGTTACAAATTTGTAACATTATTTGAAAACGTGCAAACTTCTGAATAGATGTGTACCTCCTGCTGGGTGAATAAATTCAATAGCACCCGCGGTTGTTCCCGACGCGTCGCCATTCCATTCGCGTGTTATTGCGATCACCAGCTATCGGTTCCCCGGCCGTTCCGCCAGAATGCAGGTATCCCTGTGTCCGTTGATGAAACACGGTGTTCTCTCTTTGCCTTCGCGCACGGCACCCCTCGGTGTTCCCATTGAGTTAAGAATGGTTATTGATTCGATCCACTTTCCGGCTCGTTTCCTTTATTCCGCGGCTTTTAATTAGACGTTCAACGCAGTTGCACGCGTGTGCTGAATGCGAGCCACCGAGCTCGCGTTTTAACTTACCGAGCAATTTTTTCGAAGTAGACTCCGCGTGTAAATTGGCGTCGAATTAATCTCGCCGCGAAGAAAGTGGGCGTGATTTTTTAAGGGTTGCAACTCGAAACGAGAAGTTTCACGATTGTTGCAAAGATATTTTTGTGTTCTTTAACGAAAGTCCGATTCCCTTGGAATCTGCTATTCATTTTTCTTACGAAGAAGGAATGATTGATTGACTTTTACGTTTGATATTCTAATTTGACCCATGAATATTCAGCGATACCCAGCATTGCAATGATTACTTTCCCTCTCGCGTTGTTTCAACCCCTTGGTTACTTGAAATTCATTTTAGCATTCGCGTTAAAATAAAACTGCAACTGTTTCAACTTGCTAGTCGCTTAACTTTCAAATTATTCGCCTGATATAATTATTTCCATTGCTTTAAATAACGCGTCGAAATTCACGAATAGACCTCGAGATATTTCGGTCGCGCTATTGTCGCACAGAAAAATTCAGTCCCCGTATTCACGAGCTAGTTTATATTTGTTATACACAAGTAGCAGTATATATATATATACATCAACCTGTTTGCTATTTCGTTACTCGTTTTGTACTGCGTTTGCGAAAATGCAGTCCGAGTATTGAAATATTTGGTCGGCAAACAAATTCTGTTATAAAACGTATACACTCTCGCCGTGGAGGTGGGCGAATATTTGCGTGCTTGCTTTTACTTGTGCGTAGCCACCAGCACGGAATGCAAATTTGACTTCCTGTGTGTATATACCCGGGAAGACATGAATTACAAATTGACCCCGAACGTGACTTAGATGCCTATCGATTCGGTTAAAACGTCTATCGGCAAATAATTGTATCCTCTATTGTTCGATACCTGGTGGAAATCGGCCGTGAATCGCGGGAGCAATTCAATTATACCGGTGGGAAATTAAAAAATAACATAAATGAGATTCTCCATCGGGTAGTTTAATTAAAAACCATGCGAAGTGATATACCGCCGAAATATTGGATGCTGCCTGCACAATGTCCGTATTGTTCATACTCGCTTTTATCCTCGGCGGATAAGCATACTCATAACCGTGCATCGTGTGCCGGCACATCCTTGGGTTGCCGTTTACGGGCGAGAGCAAATCATAACCGGCGACAACGAATTTGCAGAAAATCGCGAAGCCAATTTAACGGTGGATCTGAAACGTCGCCGGGAGATCCTGGAAATCGTAAACGGTGGGAACATCGCGCAGTTGCATTATATTTCCCGTGAGGATTCAAAATCCGCGAGCACCTACTTATATACCATGGTTGGCCTGTGACCATGCAATATTTTCCCATTTTCACCGTGTCCGCGACGCGCAATTTCGAGTGGAACGAATACAACAACCCTGTACGATTCATCGACGTGAATTATAGGAGAACTCGCGATGGTCGTGAGAAGAAAATGAATTTAATCTCACTGTACTTGAGTAAACAAGACCCGTTTCATAACAGCGCCTTAAAATATTGCGCATTTCCTGGCAATACCTAAAACGCTGTTCACGTTTTATCGACGACGTTGAGCTATGTGTATGTACATATTGATGAGATTCATAAAACTGGAGTAAGCTCGTTCCAAATTTTTAATATCTTGTATTAAGACTCTTACCTATTTGCTTTACAGCGTGAAATCTACTTCGATTTCATTAAAAATCGATCAATACTGCACGACGCAAATATATTACTTATTAAGCGTCAGACTTATTGATATTTCGTTTCAATAAAAATAATATTCTAGGCAGGAGAATGATTATTGGTTTACGGAATAAAATATAAATCGTATTTGATTTCTTATATTGAAGAATACGATTGAATTATTTAAATCGCACAGCATCTATATTAAAGTGTCTCGAATATGTGACGTTGAGGAAAATCAGTGATAAATAACTGGCAAAATGCGGTTTAGCTCGATAAATCTGCGTTTCCCGGTAATAATTATCGGAAAGTACTTAGGGCAAATATGTGCTAACGGTTCCGCTTGATTTAACCGAAAGTTCATTAATCACTGTCGTTCCATGCGATATCCACGAAAAAAAGTTCAACTCGAAAAATTGATCCTTCAATTTTGAACGCTCTAATTAATCTTCGAGGAGCATGCTTGATAAAAACTGTTGCCATTCAGTGGACGAGAGAAAATATTCCTACCGTTCATGGAGCAATTTTTAAAAGAATCAAAACGAATGCTTTCCTTACTCTACTTGCCTTCCCTTAAAAAAAAATATTCGCATGAAGTTAATCGTGCGAATAATGTCATGCTTAATGTCGTGCTCAATGTCGAATAATGTCGTGCTTGAGAGCTATTTATGGATACATTTCTAACGTTTGGTACGTGTGTGCAAGATCCTCTTCTAAAAAGACGTGTACGCTTTAATGAAAGTAATATTGAATGAAAACGGCTTTAATCTTGATGTTCAGCGAAGCGATAAAACACTTCGTTCCGCCGTCGCTAACATTTAATCATCCATAAAACGTATCTTCATTTGTATATAAGTAATAACATGGCATATTAACTTCGTATTGAGAGCCGAGAGTCGGACCGATTTTTCTCACGAATAAATCGAGCCAGCGTGCAATCAATCACAACCCCATAAGCGATGAAACTTCCAACGCTGTTCCTGTTTCCTCCCCTTTTTCGGTTCCTTCCTCCGTCTGCTTTTTTTTCACCTTCTTGTTTCTTTTGCCGTTTAACGACACATATAAATCACGTTTAGCGTTTCTTATTCAACGGTTCTCTTTTTACCGTCCGCTTTCAGATCGGACGAGACGATGACGAAGACAGAAGCGAGGAAAGTAATCCGCCGCCATTCATCACACCTCCGCCGCCGAATCTGGACTGTGAGTAATCGCGAGTTTATTTAATCATAAGCTATCGTCGCATCGTCGATCAGCATATTTCCCGGCATCGAAATTCCGTTGATCGGCATGTCCCTTTTAATGTTCACCCTTTGTTCAAAAAGTATTCAATAGAATTTCAATTATCTTTTACAAACGAACGTGTTTCGAAATTCCAGTAGAGTTCATTTGTCTGTTCTAGAAATTCCTGCTTTAAATTAAAATGAATTTTAACATACTCGTTTCAAATTTGTTAGATAAAGGACCAAAAGGTGACAAGGGTGACAAGGGAGACAAAGGAGAGACCGTCAGGGGACCTCCAGGTCCTCCTGGCCCACCCGGTCAAGATGAGGTAAATAGGTTTATTAAATGCTAACATACTGCGAAGAATAAATTTAAAAAATTACCGAATAATTCAATGGTAAGCCTTATTATTTTTCTAATAAAGGTTGCGCTTAACTAAAGGGGAATGCTTCCGTCGCACAAACACAGTAGTCACACGCATTTGTCCTAGAAGGAGAATTTTAAATGTAAGATAGGATTTCGAGGCATCCGGTGCGGCATGTAGCACCCCCCGCGCCACGTAGAATGCATAAGCGTCCGCATAATTTATGCAAATTACGCATACTATCTGAAACTATGTGTATATTGTGTACCACCGCGTGCGTTATATGTACCTATACAATCGAGTATACGTATCGCGCCGGTACCCGAAGATGTTCCATTAGCAATCCTTATACAAACCAGTGAACTTCCAGTTTGCGATGGTTCAGTAGTCCGTACACGTATAAAGGCGGACTAAATGCGTTGCGCATATTGCGGGTATACACGTTTGCATTAGGTTTCGCTTACGACCGCGCGCCACGCGTCTCTCCGTGTTCCTCGGTATGATAGAATATCGAGCGATCTGAATGCTGACAGATTAAAAACAGGGAAATCAAATAAAATCAACGAATCAATCTATTCTAGTTTCGAAGTTGACCAATACACATATAAACGATTCTTATCCCTTTGTGCACACGTTTACACAGACAAATATATGATGTAGATACTAAACTTGTAATGAAGTATGTACCATAAAAGAAATCCACACGTATTGGATTTATTTGAATAAGTGTCCTTCATACTGAGACTACTTTAGAAGATCTAAGTGTCTTTTTTCGCTTGAGTAACTGTGAAAGTAACTCAAGTAATTCTCGTAACAATCGGGCAATTGCTGAGTGGTTTAGGCAACCGTACTTAACGGTAACAAAGAGGGAGCGTTATAAATCTCTCGTTACACCTGATATATGTATACGTACATAGATACTTCAGTAATAATAATTCAGTGGCGCTTGCTGGTATGAAGCGAGCTTGAATGCATTCCAATCCAGAATCACTCATTTATCTTGCTACTCGAGCAAGCCAATTTAACCAGCACGCTGAAGTACACTGGTAACCGCTACATGTAACATTGATTACCGCGGTAGGAGCTGCTTTCGCGATATTCACTATCTTCTGAAATAATCGGCATACGGATATACCGCTCCAAACCGGCCTGTATTTGTTTAACAGCGAATGCATATTCAACCCCTGACTCGTAATCCCCGGAACTGATGAGATTCGCAACACCAGAGAAAAAATATTAAAATAACGTCTCTTTCTGATTTTGACACGCATAGTGATTAGCAATCGAATGAACATAATAATAGTATGAAAAATTCGACGATCTCAAGTATAATATTGCGTAATTTGAAGAAGATGAGAACTTAATAGAACGACGAAGTTGATTTGAGTATCGTTGGCGTCAACTGTGAAATCATGCACCCAGCGTACCGAGTGTAAGTGAACAATTATAAAGTCACGTGACAAGGGAGTTTTGTTATCCGGTGATTCGATTAGCTGTTAGCAATTCTGAACAAAGTTTACCTTGTTCACGGATGGGGGTGTGCATACATACATATGCGCATAGTCATATATACATACACATATTGTATATATACTCACAATGACAGACTGATCAAAATGCCGCAGGGTCCGCCAGGGACGAAAGGAGATCCCGGCACGTGCACCT
>SHCU01000002.1:1438446-1457677 GCA_004307685.1 Ceratina australensis
CATTATATGACGTTAATGAAGGCTGGTATAAAATTCTGAGGTTCTTCTATATGCAGCTGGCCTTTTTTTTATTACCCAAGTTTCGCGGGTAAAAGATTGAATAAGAACTCGAGATCATTCGAGTAATTTCTTGAATTGCTTGCGGTCGGTGTTTTAGAAATTGTGCAATCCCTCGGGGTTCGGTTAAGAGCTTGGTAATGGAACACGGCGAGCGGCTACGGGGGAATAGGTGGGAATTTTACAGCTGACTCACCGCTGTACATTCTGCAAGTTGTAAATTTACATAAAGGAACTGTTTACGGGAATGTCAAATGTTGACTTTGAAATGAACTTATTGTACCAGTGAGTTCCGTAACGGATAACGGGTCCGGTCCACATCTGGTTAAACGGACAACTGTGCGTCTGACAATGTTGGGAGCAGTTTATCGTGTTACTAACTTCGAACCACTACTACTCGAATAAAATATCGTCGTTGCTCTATCGATTCGCGCAGTCGTGTATAAACGAAATATTGTCTATAGCTGTGCAAATAGTTCTAGTATTGCGACGCACAAAAAATCTATTATTTGCAGAAGTTCTGAACTAATATTATTAAAAAAAAAATGTATTTTTCACATAATTTTTTTTCACCAAACCGTGAAAGTTAGGATGACCGGAACGTAGAAGCAGAAACCTTAATCAAGGAATGAAATGACACAAGGGAGCGAGCACCCACCGCGCATTAATCCGATGTACAGCAAGGCGTTTAAATTAATTAAACCGCGTTAACAGCGACCGGTACGCGACGTTGGGCCCGAAACTGGAGGAAAACTAGACCCGACCGGCTTTTACTCCCATGCGAACGAGCCCCGCGACCTTGTAAGGGCTTCGGAAGCAGATATCCCACCTCGACCCCGAGTGTTATCTTACGTGACCCGGACTGGTTTCGTGCCTCGCAACGTTCGTACAGACGTCCGATTTCCCCGGAGAGTACAGAAACCAATTTCTAGGCTGTTGCCGGCCCAGGTACGGCAGGTGAGTGACTCGTGGTTCCAGGAGTCGGAGGGTTGCTTTTAGGGGCGGAGGAGTTCATCGCCGGGCACGAAAATACACATCTGCGGGGAGGCGTCGTTTTGCCAGTTACACGAATCACTCCTGGTTGACTGTCGTGAATGTTGCCAGATGAGAGATTGGGGTTACACGCGACGACCGATACCGATCCTCCATCGCTTTTGCGCGGCCCAACGATGTTTACAACGCTGAATCGTTGAATCTTGCACGGCTGAATTTTGATCAAGTCCCCCTGGCATCACGAAGAATCAATTCCTTTCGGTAGTTCCGATTCAAATTCTCAATTGTTACCCGGCTTTACTTTATACCTGCCCGCGCGGAACGATGCAATCTGGGATCATTCATACTAAACGTCATCGTTCCGACGATATGCTCTTATGCTTGGAGGTTAATTGAGTTCGCTGACCCCTAACATCGTGCTCTAGGAATATTTCAGGTTCCCATTTTCGTATCATGGAAAATGCTACTTGATTATCATTCTCAATCCAAATATGGAAGGTAAAAATTTACGAGGCAGCGCTTTGAAACTAAGCTATCATTTTTAAAACAACATTTATTAATTTTCTCGTCGAGCCTAATCTCGTTCAAAACCGACGTAACTAAATGAAAAGAAAATGTTGTTTAGTAATATCGTTCCCCACGTCTTGAAATTGTGAATATGAATTTCGGAGGAACGTATCATGGCCCGGTTCCATTCGGGGAGAACAGTGTCGGGACAATTTTTCAACCGACCAGCGAACATACTTTATCGAATTATCTACAAAGCGACGTCGCATAACTCTTTGATCACTGGAAATCTACTCGGAATACACTCGATGCGATCCGCCGGTGGATAAAGGGAAAGAAAGAACCGAATGAAAGATGCTTACGATGAATGCCAGCCTCTCAATAGCCGAAGAAAGTCCGAAAGTTCCGGGGAAGTCGGCGGAAAGGCTTTGAGAGGCTGACGTATAACGGGAGAGAACGGTGGCATTGATAAATAGGCATTCAGAGGCTTTCCCGCGACGACAGCCGGAAGGGTGGGAAAAAAACCGTTCGATTCGATAGCGGTTACCGAGGCTGAGACCTGTAAACGTCCGAATAAATGAGTGTCCATCGGGCCGAAACGGTTATCGGGAAAATTAAACGAAACGCTGTATCGATCGACGCGTTTACCCGGTTGTCTCGCTTTTTACGCGCTCTTTTCCCGATCGCTGAACGTTTTTTTCCGAAAATTTCGTTTCGAGCACTCGACGTCGATTAATTTCGAGCCCGCTGACCATTTCGAACGAGCGGCTTCACCATTTAATAAATGCCCGGCCGTGTGCGGTCGTTACGATTGTCAATACAAATATTGATTCACGCCCGGTAATATTTACATGATAAAATACTGTTGAGATGGGCGAACATTAGGAACCCGGCTACTATTTGCGTACGTCCAATTATGAAGGAATATAAATCTTCCGCGGCCACGGTTTTATCCGCTTAACCAAATTTTTTATCTTTCATACTTATATATCACGGGCGTTAGGTGCTATTATTTTCATTCAGACTCCAAGTGGTATAAAAAATATATATATATATATATATATTCTGTGGAACGATAAATATCTAAATCCGGTATAAATGAGAAGGAACCGTAACAAGCTCGGCTCGGTGAGCTTTCAACTCCTCCGATCATTGAATAATTCATATCAGTCGTAAGTTGTCGATCAGCGGGTTGTTTGCTCTGCAAACAACTTGCCTAACAAGCGCCAAGAATAGTATAATAGTTCGATTGAGAAGAGAGGTATCGGCGCGGATGTGGACAATCGTTTGAACGATGATTGTTCGTCAACGGCCATTAGAGAGCGATACAAACGGTAGAGGAGGTTGGCGTGGCGTGGCGTGTCGGGTCAACCGACCGCTTTTAACTTTACGACCTTGCACCGATGATTAAACAGAGAAATTTCGACTATTATGCGCATGCAGCCTAGTTGGAAACCCCGGGGCATTTATAGGGTGAGTAATAGTAATAGTTCCATATTTAGAGTAGCAACTACGGCGTTGCGAGGGCTTCTTTCGAGATTGTGCTCGGTTTTGGTATGCTACAAACAGCCAGCATTCGGTCTTGGGCTAGAAATTCATCGCGGAACTTTATGATGGATCTCGACCGACAATTGTATTATTAAAGTTTCCACCTTTTAAACCGCGTCGCGTCTTCCGACGACTACTGGATGTACTTCCGAACGACGACCCACTTAATGTCATCTCGCTCGTGATAAGAATTTGCAAAATTGTCTACTCGCGAATTTGATGTCGCTCGGAAGTAATAGTGTTACAATAATAAAACGCGATATCTTGTATCATCGTTTTAATGATGAAAGGTTAATTACAGCGTTTTCATTACGCTGTAATCAGCGCACGTGTCACGTTACCCGCACCGTCACTTGTTTCCAATAAAAGAAGGGCAACATTTCTGTGAGCTTAGACGGAAGGTATCACGATGAGGCCGGGACTACCAGGACAAAAGGGCGAGGCAGGTCTTCCAGGGAATCCAGGACCGAAGGGTGAGGCGGGAGTCGTGGGCGCCAAAGGTAACAAAGGCGAGCCGGGGCATAAAGGCGCGAAGGGTGATCACGGGAAAGAAGGTCCGCGAGGTATACAAGGATTCAAAGGTGAACCTGGCGCGCCGGGATCCCCGGGACTCCCCGGAGCACCAGGCGAGAACGGAAGACCGGCCGAGAAGGGCGACAAGGGAGACACGGGACCGGAAGGGAAACCTGGTCCTCCTGGAGCACCCGGGCCTCCGGGAATACCTGGATTAAGTGGTCCCGGAGGAGTGGATATCACAGACACAAGTAAGACAACTTTCTTATCATTTTTAATAACTTGCATAAAATAAAATTATCACTTCACACATACTTGGAATTCTAAAAAAGAATATGGGAAAGATGTTTGCTTGCTCGCTTTATGAAATTACTTTGTGTTCAGTCCCGATGCTAATTCAGAATACACCGATTTAATTAGTACTGAGAGAAAAAGGCGACAAGGGCGAAACTGGCGCTCGCGGTTACAAAGGAGATAAAGGGACGAAAGGCGAGAAGGGAGATAAAGGTGATTCTGGACCAGCTGGGATTCCTGGTGTGAATGGCAGTCAAGGACCGCAAGGCAACAAAGGCGAGCCGGGCAAGGACGGCGTTCCCGGCACACAGGGCACTCTCGGCCCGAAGGGCGAAAAAGGCGAGAGAGGTCCGCCAGGACAAACGGCTATAGCTGGCGCCGGGACCGAGTTCATCACCATCAAGGGTGAAAAAGGAGCAGAGGGCAAGAGAGGGAGACGAGGGCGGCCTGGGCCGCCAGGTCCTGTAGGACCACCGGGCAAGCCGGGAGTAATGGGCGAAATTGGTTTACCTGGATGGGTGGTACGAGAAAACTTCTTCCTTGCTTTTTTCCTTTTTTCTTTCTCTATCGATCAACCTACTTATTGCCGTTTGATTTTAACTCGCGGTCGAAAAGAATTTGAAGAAATAATATCGTCATCTTTCATAAATCATTATGTCTCTTTGGCAAGGTTGTGAAATTGCAATAAATACGCAAATATGTAATCAGTTATTTTTACACAAAATGAAGTATTAATTCTAGCAAATTCACTGCTGTGCCTAAGAAAGTTCTGCTCGCTGTCACAGGAAGCTGTGTTCTGTCTTATTCTACATGGTGTTTTCATTTATGATTTGATTGCTTATCTAATTCCCTACGAAATTGAAAACCAATTAACCCCCTAGTAATTACATAAATTAATTACTAATTACGTAGGTTTACCGAAAGTGATCTAACTCTAAAATTGCAATGTTCTTTTTCCAATGCTACGCACAGAACACCATGAAAGTGAGTATTACACAGCACCCATTTCATTCTAGCAAGTAAGATAAAAATGTAGTCGTTTGTAATACATCATCGGTCAAACGATCCGAGAAATTACCTACTCAAAATTAGCAGACCGAATTATCTCTAGTGGCGCGGTTTAATGATCGCGTTGCAAAATTAGAAATCACTGTGTCCACGTGTAATCGGGCAAAGTGTGCGCTGGATTGAACTGTACGCGGGATTAATTAAAGGGTTAATGAACACAGAATATTCATGGAGAGGAAGGTAGAACATGAACGCTATGTATCGGTAACTGTTTCTAACAGGGTCGTCCTGGAACTCCCGGACTTCCTGGACCTATCGGACCAGCGGGGCCTAAAGGAGAAAAAGGAGATCCCGGAGCGCCCAGTCCTTACGGACTCTCTGTCGGCGTAAGTATCTACGATTTACTTGTCATCGGAATCGAATCTTAATATTTAAGATGACCACGGATATTCCATAAAATGTACATGTTACATATATCTACTTAATTTCAATTGAAATATTAAAAAAAAATATATATGACAAATTTTCAGCGCGAAACGAATGCTAACGAACGTACTTTTTTATGCTGTCTCGTTTGACACATCGAACCGGAGATCCGCACAGTGATTCACGGTTCTCGTTACACTCCTGTAGATTTTGTAGCGAAAAAATATCAAAAATAAAACGCCGGATTTGCACTTGCCTTCGGCGAGATACAATTTTGAAAAATTTTGAGAGCGTAAAATCAAAAAAGGAAATGTAAAGCCATTGTTTTTATTTCAGCTTGTACCCGTGGTTTCGGATTTCTATTGTTTTAACACTGCGTCCGACTTGATTCCTTCCGACCTTTCAATCACAGCCACGACGCGAAGCGATAGCACACGGTTTGTTAACAACGAGCGATTCTTCTTATCGCACGTACAGCAAATCAGGTCTGAAAGTGCACAAGTGTAACGGTGGCTCGTAGATCACGGTGCGTCTCATTGTACAAGCGACGGAACACTCGCAATCAGCGTACGGAAATTAATTCACCTGTGCGCTTGACGTTTTATTTTCATCTTTGTCGGCGAAGCGGCTGGCTCGATTTATTCGGCCGCCGCCCCGCAGAGCCAGAAATTTCGTCGACGCCGGGTGACAAGTGACAAGCAGAAACGAATGCACGTGGCAGGGCTTAATTCAGCACACTTTGGTTTAAAAGCCGCGGCAACGTAAGGCAAACCCGTCGCTTTTATTGCGCTCTCGAACCACCCGGCGTCGACGAAGGCACGCTCCGTGATTTATACAAATTCCCACTCGCCGGAATCTTTGATATGTTGTGTGAATATTGATTCTATTCGAAATTCCGTCGACAACAAGTCTGCAGGCTAAACTGTACATTCATTGCTGCGAAACGTTTTAATTCAAAACAGTACGTCCAACAAAATATAGACTCGTTCCATTCTTTATTTCAACTGCATAATTAATCATTAAAAATGTCGCGGCACCTTGTTTTGGAAGGCAATGCCGTGCTGTGACATGAAATTATTGTAGTGTGATTTGCATTTAACGCTGCTGTGAAACTCGAAATTGAGAAGTCTTTAAATACGTGCGCTTTAATAATGCACAGATAAAAGGAGATAAAGGCGATGATGGTTTTCCCGGAATTCCCGGAGTACCCGGAAGAGACGGTCAAAGAGGACCTCCGGGACCGCCTGGTCCGCCAGGACAACCGTCTCAAGGGAATTACGTTCCTGTACCGGGACCTCCGGGACCTCCTGGGCCACCAGGACCTCCGGGAGTCTCTTTAATTGGACAGAAAGGTGAGCCAGGAATTGGCAGGAGTCACATATTTGGTGAGAGAGACTACTATGGAGTTCGACAAGGTAAGAAGTAATTATTGTGCACGTCATGAATATGCAATCTTCATGATGAAAGTAGGATTCTTTATCACCAAAGCATTCCATAGTTAAAATAAGCTTGTGATGAAATGTATACGATAATGATGTTTTTTGTTTATTTTATTTAGGAGCTAGGACTAGTTTGGACGAACTGAAAGCTCTCCGAGAATTAAAACAATTAAAGGAACTAAAAGAACATTTAGGTAATAATATATTAAAGCATTGCGTTTCAAACTTTCAACGAATGTTGTCGTTGAACTTTTCAACGATGACTTCAAACAATGAATTATATTTGTCTTTAGGATAATAATGTAAATGTAATGTTTTCCTCTATAAAATATTTACAAGGTGCTACGAGCACAGCAACCAGAGGACCTGTAGAAACTACGACGAAGATTGTGCCGGGAGCTGTGACGTTCCAAAACACTGAAGCCATGACAAGAGTAAACTTCTCATACTACCTCATGTTGAAAATACACTGTTTTAACTCGAACAACACTGATGATATAATTTCATTATATCCTTAGATGTCTGCTGTGAGTCCGGTTGGAACACTAGCGTACATCATAGACGAACAGGCATTACTTGTTAGAGTTAACAGTGGCTGGCAGTACATCGCAGTTAGTATATGCAATTTTTCTTGCACGATTTACGCGAATAAAATGTATATAAAATAAAAAAGCAAACGTAATTCTACATCTCTCTAATCGATAGTGGTTCTATGTAATCAACCGCGAATCTGTTTCCTTTCTAATTTATTCGATTATACTGTTTCCATTCAAAATATTTATACTACCTTCTACAGTTGGGTTCGCTCTTACCAATAACTACCCCAGCACCACCGACCACGTCACCACCACCGGCGAATCCACCTTTCGAAGCTTCCAACCTGATCAACCAGATACCCGTAAAAGCAGACGGCACAGGGGTGAGTTACTATCTTAATCCTGTTAAGCGCAAAAGCTTATCGATAACAGCCGGAGCTAATGCATTTCCTAATTTCAAATTGAATTTTCTTTCCGCTGCGAAGTGGTATCCGCGAATGGTAAGACATTAGCACTATTAATCTTTTGATATCATGCCCGTCTTCAATTTTCTTTCATACCTGCATTTAACTTTAAACTCAGGTGAATCGACTTCCTACCAAATACAGTAATCCTCAACTCTTTTGATAAAACATTTTCCTAGAAGTTCTAGTAAGAGCTACAAGCAAATTCTCAGTACGATTTAGTGTATTAAATAATATTCCTTAACGCTATTAATTATTACCTAGAAGCACGTCCTATCGATATTGCAATTTCCAGTTACGAATGGCTGCTTTGAACGAGCCGTTTACCGGTGACATGCACGGCGTACGAGAAGCTGACTACGCTTGTTATCGACAAGCGAAGCGAGCCGGTCTGAGGGGTACGTTCCGGGCATTCCTCAGCTCCCGAGTTCAGAATGTTGACAGCATCGTAAGACTTGGCGACCGCGATCTCCCTATCGTCAATATAAAGGTGATTTGCAATCCAAAATGCATCGATAACCGGTGACTTATCTATCCATGAAAGTTTCCCATCAAAGTTTCCAACCAATTTCCCATAAGCGTATCGCGCACGTCATACGAAATACGTACACGGTTGCTTTTCTCATCCCCAGGGAGACGTTCTGTTCAATTCGTGGAAGGAGATGTTCAACGGAAATGGGGCGTATTTCTCGCAAAACCCGAGGATCTATAGCTTCAATGGAAAGAACATCCTCACCGATTTTGCATGGTAATGATACTCTTTTCTTCTATTTTTAGAATAATTGGCAATACGTACGCGCCATTAAATTTTTTATTAGGTTCAGGTTTTAGCTTTGTCGAACTCGTTAATATGAATTGTTCCAGGCCAGAAAAAGTGGCGTGGCACGGATCGCACAAATTGGGAGACCGTGCAATGGACACGTATTGTGACGCCTGGCATTCGAGCAGCTCGGATCGTTACGGATTAGGATCACCGTTAACAGGCGGTCGTCTATTGGAACAAGTTCGTTATTCCTGTGACAACAAGTTCGCGGTGCTCTGTATAGAAGTAACCAGCGAGACCACGAGAAGGCGGAGAAGCGCGGAACACGTGGAGGACGAGGAGGAGATGTCGGAGGACGATTACAAGGAGTACTTGGATTCTCTAATGGAAAATTAATCCCTTCCATTTCCCTCTCTATCTCTTTTTATCCCTTTATATCTCTCCCTCTCTCTCTATTCTCCAGCATACGTATGTCACACAGCAGAATTCGCCGCTCCTGTCGTTATGTAAATAGAAACCGAGATGTGTCACCCATTACTATTTAACGTACCAGTGAAAAGCAATAGAGAAAGGAAGGGGAGGATGTAAAAATATCATTCGAACACGGCATTAACACGTTCGCTGTGAATATTGACGTTACGTTAATGCGTGATGCAGCATTAAAAATTTGTTGAAATTTTATGACTCTAGACTTGTTCGCCGTTTATATTAACGATACTGCAAGATATTCGTGAATGCGCTTGAATAAAACAATAGAACGGAATAATAGGAATACTGTGTCAAAGATTTTAATGTAGACACGTAGCAACTGCGGCGAACGCGTTAATCAGTAATAAGCGTTTGATCATCGACCATCTCGTTTCTAAGCAATGTAAAATCTATCTATAATTCCAAAGGTTGTAACCCTAATCGCGAGTCATTAGCCAAGGCTTTACACGAATTTCCGTTCTCTCTTTAAGAAATAAGACTGATCGTCTAGACATCGTTCATCAATGTTTCAAGTCGATTACACACGCCTGTACTCTTAATCGCCGTCGTTATCGAGCGTCGAATAAGCGTCGACGCAACGCATCATGGGTCTGTTCGGTGCGGCAATAATATCAACGCGCGCTACATCGACGCTAATTAGGGGTTCCCTATGTCACGATAAACGTCCAGTACTTAGATCGTTTCTAGGGGAGGAGATGAGTGGTCAGAATGCCCGCCACATTGAGTCATTACTTACTGTAGAGAAATAAAACTAATGCGTAATAAAATGAGAGCAGAACGAAAGAGCATAGACTGCGGCTGCCCTACGACCTAAGGAAAAATGTCGGAGTTCATATCCGCAATCGAATTGCATTTACACTTTAGCCAATACATATGAGTGTGTATGTTTAGATATAAGAAATGAGTCGATTACATAAGAATAGATCCCGTGAAAGACCATCGAGTTTCTCGCGCCCGGGATCCGGATTTATGCTCAGTGTACAATTCGCGGCAGTTCCCGGCGATAGTAACGAGTTGTAAATTCGGCACGAACTAGGGGAAGTCAAAGTAGACTAGAGGAGGAGGTCTTAACTTGTTTTTTTAAAATCTCTAGAACAATGAGACGCACATATGAGATTTGCAAATTTTACTTCATGAAAATTATCAATTTTAGATTCATATTCCGTTCCTGAGTTTCAATGCCTCCTCAGTCTTTGACCTCGTGAAAATTTTAATCTAAACTTATTGCAACTGGTAAACGAAGTAAGGATTTGCGAATTGGCCTAATAGGTGCGAATAGTTGTTGAATCAAGCTTTCGAAACTACCTGGTATTGTGTGCAGCAATATTTTATAATTCGCGTGTAGTTACCGCTCGGAAAGGAAGCGTTACCGCGTCAACAGGCCGTTTCGTCGCTGACCTCAGCCGTTTGCATCGAGCATAAATCGCGTCTAAGTCAGTGTCTATAATTCGAGGATACGATATATTACTAACGTTAAAACTAATTTATTACGATTAAGTAGAAAAAGCGTCGGTCTGTACTTTAGGTTGTCAGCATGCTTGTTGGCGAATCGATTTCGTGTCGGAAAAAGAGTTATATGAAAGAGATAAGAGTTTCCCTCGATGCCATGTAACGTACTATGATTGTAGATCCTGACCGTGCAGATGTAAAACCAACTATCCTTCGATATAGTTTGCACCGAGGACCGTTTTTAGTTTGAAACTTTGTATTATTTGTACACTTTATTATTGTCTTTCTAAATAAAAAGCGGAAACTGCATCAAATGGACTTCTTCGTCTTCAAATCGCACCTCAATACTTCGATATCGATTATCGAAGTGCATATATAAAATAAGCTCCTGTCAATTTCGAAGAAATAGAAGCGTAATTTGCTAGGCGATTATAATAAAAGTCATTTAAGTATCCTGACAATAGATTAGTATTGTTAGATTACGTGATCTTTAAAAGTACTATCAAAATACCTTCTCTTGCAATTTACGCCCATCTATTGATCTTATACTGAATTTGTAATAAAACTTACCAAGCATTCTGGAACTTCTAAATTAACTGCAATCTCGTACAAGTAAGTGCTATTTTCTATATTTTACAAACTGTACGTCCTAATAAACAAAATTTAAGGTCAGGGATTCATACGGCAGTATCATTAAAAAAATTGTAAATGTGTATTCGTTCACTGTACAATATTTAAATTACAATTATTTTTGTATATTTATAAACAGATACTCTTTTAAAGGACAATTTAGGATTTCAAGACGGCTAATGCTTCTGTTAGCTTCAAGCCTTCTAAAATATAAGCTAAGTTTTCCACGGACGCGTCAACGTCTTCTTCCGCCCAAATTTCAAGCATATTTTTACACTGCTCATATGAAGTTGGTTTTCCTTCGAAGAACGCAATCTAAAAAATATACGATTCTGTAATCCTCTTTTCGGATCACATATTTTTCATTGCCATAAATTAGTTTCATACCTCGCCGCTTGTGTAGCCAAGTTTTGAAGCTAGCTTCTTCCAGTCGTTCTTTAATACATCAGCTAACTTTGCGACCATTTCAGGCGTGATCTTTGTCAGTTTCCGTTCTTTCGTATTCTCGGTATTTTCAGACTCCACTTGCTCGCTCTCTTGCTTTAAAACGTCCTCATTAAACTCTTGATCATTCGATTCCGGGGGAGGAGTTTCTTCCGCCTCTAACTTAATATCTGATTGCGTTTGCTTCAAAAATAATAAATTGTTAGTTTCTTCAAATTTGAACGTTCATAAGCATATATTACTATACTTACTGGGCGGTCTTTGGCAATTTTTTTAATCATTGTCTCGAGGTACTCAGGAAGTTTATTGATGGGATAATTTCCATGAACAAAGAAATGCGGGCTACGCCTGGCTAATAATCTCAGTGCTCGCCAACCGAAATTTCCGTCATTTACTTTCCTAAGTGAATGAGAATAAACGATTTACATTCACGATTGTTACAAAGAAAGTTGTCAAAAATAATGTTCTTACTTATATTCATCTTCGACCATTGCCTTAGGATCTAATTGAGCAATAGCTTCTTCAAAATATGTTTCCAATGATGGTAGGAAATCTCTTTCTTTGGATTTACACGCTTCGAGATTGTTAGGGCACAAGTTCCACAGTTTCGTGAGCTCTGGGCTAGAAAATAATCGAATTTAATTGTACGTCTAGAGAAAAATTACCTTTTTCTCAAAAGTTTCTTACTTTCCCATATGATATTTTCCTACTGCCTGAGCATCTCTAATGACGTCTCCAATTCTGCGCCTCGGCCGTTTTGGTTTCCTTAATTCGTCTATATCAGCGGTAGAATCTGGCGCTGGCTTTTTAAATGGGGGACATCCTTCATTTTTCCATGCGTTCCAATGTTCCTCACGCTTCAATATATTTTTAACAGTTTCCGCAAACGCCGGACCATCGGGTGGTGTCTCCGTCAGTAGGGTATATACTTGATCCGTAGTTGCTTTTACCCAATCCACTTGGTCAGGCTTCAATTCATGTGTTTCACTTAAAAATGACAAAGCGACTTATTGAGACTCTGGGGCAGAGGTGACATGAAACACTATTTAAGGAAAGCAGACCTTGTCTCATAGCCACTGGCAAGGAAGCTTTGGGAAACAAACATCGTTTTATAGCTTTCAAAATCATTTAAACTATTAATTCATTAAAAATATTCAATTCTATCAAGAGGATTCGAGAATATGGTAGTAGAACTACATGTTAAAGTGTACGAAAATCGTAGATACTTACGCTTTGAATTTCACAGTGCTATTAAGGTATTGGAAAAGAATGAGAAATTGCAGCAATACGTATCGCCTGAAGTTCGAGTCGGACAATTGCAACTCCAACAATTTCTGATTCGTTAAATATTTTGCAAAATATGGAGTTTCTTTGTGAGATCCCTCTATCGACGCATCCATTTTGATACAAGTCGAAGGATAATTACGTTGTTCTTCCAATTTGAAAGATGAAAAGGCTGAGAGCACACTTGAAGCATGCTAAAACCAATGCAAATAAGATATTACAAACTTATATGTACACAAGATTGAGAACAGTAATAATTCACACTTACTGCTGAAAATACTTTCCAATGCATTTTATTATAACATTGATTTGGATTCCTGAAAAAATCTTGCAGGGCCCAAAATTTTCTGTACAAATTATAATCGATTGGCACTTTACTCTCTGATTTATCATCATCTTTTTTTATTTGCTCCAAATCATCTCCCTCTGTCTTCTCGGAGCCAAATTCTGTGTGATTTTCTAGATTGAACTCACTAACGATATTTAAACCGGATCTTTCAGAAAATGGGAAAAACTTTGCCAAGAACAAAAGAATCCTTCCACAAAAGACAGTTTGCTGAGATCTGGATAATCTTCTGAGCAAGTCATTACACATCCTTAATAAATTATTTTTGCAGAAGCTAAAGAATAAATCTTCCTTCCACACGACAACATTGTTCTCAACGAAAGTGAAAAGTTGTTCGCACTTATCCAGTGTCATGGAGTCAAATATGTCACCTAGCAACATCACAGGTATGCTTGCAGTCGCTAATTCTTTTCTACACAAATCAATGCAAAATGTGATATAGGTTTCAAGTAACTGCACATTGTTTGATGCGTTTTCAGATAATATTACAAGAAGTGTATCTCTTAATGCTTGATCAATTGCTGCTTTTCTATCATTATCATTTGCACACCGTTCCGTGCATTTCTTTTGGAAAGTCTGCACGTCTGATACTTTAAAGCATTGTTGTAAATAATCCTGGAAACAGATAAAACTGCCTTTAGAAACACTAACGCATAACATAACTGTAGAATACTTCTCGATCACTATAACTCTTACACTGTAGTCTTTCCTTAGTACTTCAAACATAGCCATTTTATAAAACGGATTTAAAGAAATTTATTTAAATAGATGTACAAATTTCTCTTACAACACGTAAAGTCATAATTTTCTGTTTCTATTATTCGAAACTATCAACAAACAGCTTCGATGTGAAATACGACTTAACAGTGATGAGAGATTTGAGGAATTTTCCGCAGCGCCGCCAGTTGCGGAATAGTGAACTAATGGCTCGATGAGAGATCCGAGGAATTTTTCCTCGACTTTAGAATAAAAAAATACAGATGAAGGGAGGCGAAGATTTTAAAAGATTAGAATCTATACATATGTAAATGTATGATTGATACAATCTGATTAATAAATGAAGTGAGAACGATTAATGGAAAGACATTCATTTTTACGGTCCTTAATTTCTGTCCTGTATTGCTCTCTCCGAATGCGAGCTAAAAAAATCCAAGCTACGGTAGCGTAGCAATTTTGGACAGTGGCCGGCGCTTATAAATTTTAATAAATTCCCATGTAAACTGATATTTATGAATGAATATATTTGTATACTTGATAAATTATAATTTTTCTGCTCAAGTCTTTCGAATCTACCTTTAACTATATTATTTCTAGATGAATGGATTACAGAAGTAACTTCCAGATTTCGAGAACACATTTTTTATTATAAATAAAATATACAAATAATTAAAAAACTATTTAATTTAACATTACAACATATAACACAATATAATGTACAATATTTCAGTTCTTAACTTTATATTTGATTAAACATCACTTTTTATTTTTTACGTAAAAAATTTTATGTTGTAAAATTATTATTATTAATTATATCTTTTATAAATTTTGCAGGATGATTTTTTAAATATACATTGCAAAAAACTAACTCTATTCTTAGTCTACCCTATTAATTAAATAAGCTCATTGTAAATATAACAAATGCACTAAGCTCAATCGAAAAGTAGTCTACTGTCTTGAGTAATGAAGTACTTTTTTATAAGAATCGCAGAAATTAAGATCGCCGTAAGGTATTGCAAAATTAATTAATACTATTATCTTTCAAAACAATAATTATATCTTGGTCCATTTCCGTGTCTACTTAAAATTATTTACAAAATGTACAAAACGGAAAAGAAAATGAGGTAAAAAATTCTCATAAGTAAAAATGATGCGTCAAAGATCAGTCGATCATTAGAGAACAAAACAGCTTAATTGTGTGCTGCTCTTTTACCATTCATATACCCTATCCATCGTTCAGCCGTGGTAGTGAAAATCGGATCATTGTCAATTGAGTTTAAAAGAAGAAGCTGATTAACGTGAGTTGAATGGTAATCCCATCTAGCTAAATTCGGTGCTGTCTTTAATGTAAAATGACGCAAGTCGTACGTAGTGCCAGAACCCGTATCATACAACATTAACATGTTTTTCAAAGATGTCATACCTTGATTGAAAAGCCTAGATGCTTCTTCCGCATCTTTACCTGTAGCTATGCTTTTCAAATCGTACAAGCCAATTAAAGAATATATAAATCCATTGAGTATGAATGAGGAAGGCGTTGTAGGATACTCTTCATACCATACGTATTTACCTAAAAATACTGCAGCTACCCCTCCTTTGCTGGAGGATATTCTAAAAGGCTGCAAGCCTCTAACAGCAGCTTGTAGATACTTTTCTTCGCTGGAATGATAGTATGCTCTTGCTAATACAGATATAGCGTGTCCTTGACCCATACTAGAGTACCTATAAATGTTGCATGATAGAAATAATATTGGTGGTAACAAGAAATTTGGTAATTCATTTGAATGGATAACCTTACCATCCGGGTTCAAGTGTGGCCATTCCAGGAGCTACTTTTCTTCTAACAGGGTTTGCCCATCCACCAGAGCTAATATTCTGGTTAGCAACAAACCATCTAGCTGCATCGTAGAATTGCTCCATGTGCTCGCTCGTTGACAATGTTACATTATCGATCATCCCAGATCCGTATAATGTTATTTTCACCATCTGTCATAATTACAGCTTAAATAATTTTAACTAACACTTCATTTTCTAATTATTATAGTAATGAATTACCTTCAACTTAGAACGAGACAGTTTCTTCTTATTTTTATCATTTAAGTATAAACCTTTTTGTAAATCTATCACTAAATCTCTAGTAAATCTTCTCCACTGGTGATTAATTTGACCAATTCCATAGTAAATATGATTGTTGTACGTGTGCAATACTATGTTGCTACTGACGTAATGAAGATAATATATTTCTTTTCTTTCCCTGGACTGCAACGTGATCATAATGCTTCCATTGTCCTTGATGTTGAAGTCCCATTTTAATACAAAATCTAGCACGTGATCCAATTTTAAAGTGATCCCGGAAATGCTCGTTTCCGGGGTCGCAAATTTCATCACATGACTGTTTGTGTGTTTATCAAACACTCTGGTTGCAATAGATCCTTGTGGTATAATCCATTCTCTTTTGACTTTATCCGAATCTTCTATGATTTTTCTGCGAGGCTCTGGTTCTGTTAAATTTTTACTATAATGCGATAGTCCAAATTGAGCAATTTGAGTTGGATAAAAATATCCTTGGCTTTCCCACTGAGTAGATATCGGCACCCCGTCATTTCCACTAATACATTTAACTCGATCGCGGACTTCGACATTATAGTTTTCAAAAGTCATAAATACTCCTCTGGGATCATATTTCCCTTTGGGATTAACAATTTTCGAATAACTATGCAACCATTCAAATCTCTCCAAGCCATCGTAAGTTGCTAGCTTCCCATAAATCTATAATTTTTAAGAAATATAAGTATTCCGTTAAAACTGAAATCCATTTGTGATATTTACCTCAAAGTATTTGTGAATAAATGAAAATGGTATATAAACTTCATCTCCTTCTTTACGGCATCCAATAGAGTAATCACCATTTATGTGACAATCTATTTCTTGATATCCAGTTTCTACATTTAGCTTATCCTTTATGAAAAAATAAAGACGTGAATAGAATGCTAACTTCTTTTAATAAAGTAGCTAAAAGCATTTGGCTTACTCTATTCTGGAATTTTGATTTCCAATCAGTACTTTTGAAAAATGATGGACTGCCACAATTGTTCCATGAAGTTAATATTGAACTTAATACTGCAACTACTATTACAATTAATAGCGTTTTAAAGTTCAACCTCATCATCCTACAAAACCTGTTGGTATATGTTATAAATATTTATTTTGTTTGTACAGCATGATAAGTGTTATTTGAAATTCAACTTCAAGATAACAACTACTACAATATTTACTCACAGGACGTTTATTATATTCTCTATCTCAATTTTCTATTAGAAGCGATTTCGATTCAGATAAGGCATTAATCTCTCCATTCTCAGAAATCGTGATATCTGTTTTGAAGAATAGTGGAAGATCGAATATTCGACCGAAAACAAAAAATAAATGGTAGCGCCCAATGACAGCTTTCAAAAGCCATACATGTGTCCAGCCCTTTTGTGGAAATGCACTGTGCGTTTTCCATCGGGGTCCTCTTGCACTTGATCATCGATTATCAGTAATATCAATGAATGATTCATACATGGCACTCGCGTTATTGTCAGCAACAACCGAAACGTGATGTCACGTTTATGTCTACGCTCGTCTTATCCCATTAAAAAATAGATGCATGCAACTGTACGCAACACAGCTTGCAGAACGGTCATAGAACAGTGATCATATAGATGGCCCATTTCTTACCTGTAGGATCAATGAAGGTAGCTGCAAATTGTTGATCACTGGTGCCATTATATTCCGAGGTGGCGTAAAAATTCGCCGTGCAGAAACCCCTCTAATAATCTGCTCTCAGTGGCTGAACTGAACAGCAGCATGGAACACTAGTATGGGAAACATAAACACAAAAACGCCGGGCGTGAACATTCTGATTTTGTCTTTATTTTTAGTTTAGTTCAAGTTTAGAACAAAGATTTGTAATAAGTAAGTCATGACAACGAAACCTGTTCAGTCTATTAATTTACCATGGTAAGAATACGTTAAGCAAGTAGTATTTCAAATATGGAAGTAAATAAAACAATTATATTATTACTTTCTCGTTTCAGGGTTGAAAAGTATCGACCGAAGCAATTGGATGATTTGATTTCTCATGAAGAAATTATTAAAACGAGTTAGTATTACATCTTATGATTATTCTGTGCATTTTTTAAATCATGATCTCTGTTCCATTACAGTAAATAAATTCATTGAGGGAAACCAACTCCCTCATCTTCTTTTTTATGGGCCTCCTGGTACAGGGAAAACAAGTACCATATTAGCTTGTGCCCGTAAATTATATACAGCAGGACAGTTTAATTCAATGGTTTGATTCTACATTAAATATGAAAATTTATATAATTTTTATATGCTGCATAATCTTGATCTTATAGGTTTTAGAAATGAATGCCTCGGATGACAGAGGTATTGGTATAGTTAGAGGACAGATTTTGAACTTTGCAAGCACAGGTACAATGTATAGATCTGGATTCAAATTGATTATTCTTGATGAAGCAGATGCTATGACAAATGATGCGCAAAATGCTCTTAGGAGAAGTAAGTTGTATTATTCATTTATGTCAAGTCTAAAGGATACATTCTAGGAACATTATTTCAGTAATAGAGAAGTATACGGATAACGTGAGATTTTGTATCATATGTAATTATCTGAGTAAGATTATCCCTGCCCTACAGTCACGTTGCACCAAATTCAGATTTGGTCCTCTGTCAAAGGATCAAATTTTGCCAAGATTGAATACAATTATCGAAACTGAAAAGTAAGTGAGAAATCTGCGCGAGGAAAATAATGTGTTGATATATGTGTTATACTCTGCAGATTAGAAGTTTCTGAAGATGGAAAACATGCGCTGGTAACATTGAGTGGAGGAGACATGAGAAAAGTTCTAAATGTTCTACAAAGTACTTGGCTTGCTTTTGGTTCAGTCACAGAGGAAAATGTATATGCTTGTGTCGGTCATCCACTGCCGGTTGATATAAGAAATATTGTTAACTGGCTGTTAAATGAATCATATGACATGTGCTACAGCAGTATCCTTTTTATTCCTTACACTCAATATTACATTTCTCTTTTTGTCATAGTTCTTTCTTAACAGATGTTTGCACAGAAATTCAAGACATAAAATTGAAGAAAGGCTTAGCCTTGCAGGATATATTGACAGAACTCCACTTATTTGTGAATAAAAGTATGTGTCATATCTGTCATAAAATTAAAAAAAATATTTTATGTTTAACTATTTTCAGTTGAATTCCCAGATGAAATACTTATGAATTTAATAATTAAGTTAGCCGAAATA
>SHCU01000002.1:1466446-1483327 GCA_004307685.1 Ceratina australensis
GGAGACGTACTGCCGCGGCCTCGAATCGATAATTCCCGGTCGAATCATTTAACGACGCTTTATCAACGTTTTCATACCGGTAATTGTTACCCCCCGTCCCCCCGTCCCCCTCATCACCCTCCCCGATACCTCTGATCATTCTCTTTAATTAGCCGGGCGGAGAAGAATTTATGCGGCGAACGCTCGCCAACTCGCGAGCGCATCGATGGCGTCGCGGTTTTCTTTTAATTATCACCCGGTAACGCCTCCACTGAAATTCTCGGGCCGGGCTGGAAACGGTCCATTTACGCGCAACGTATTTGATTGCAGCCCATTCGAGAGGAGGAACGAACGCTCGCCGGAGAAACAAGAAGCAGCCTGGAGAGAAGTGGGCAGGAAAAGTAGGACGAGCTACGTCTTCTCCTCGACCGTTTCTCTCTCCGCTCCGAGGGTTCTAATGCCCGTTTTCGAAATAAAATTTCGCCAACGTTACACCCGGCACGATACACCGTCGGCCGTCGTGCGATCCGTCGTATGATTGAAACGTGTCTTTCATCAATATCAAATTGAACTAACTCGACATATGTACCCGACAGTATGTGTATATCTTATTTTGATTGAAACGTTGTTTAGCCGGGACAGCATGAAATATCATCCGATTTTCAGACAACGCATGAACGCGATGCATTTATCAAGAATAATGTGAAACAGAAATTCATCAAACACGGATATTCCATTTTGCGGCAACATCGGGGTCCGGCTAATTTCCGTACAATTTTCATTAACAATAGATAAATGGAAAACGTTGTGCGCGTATCGGCGTTCGAGTCGCGGTAGAGAGAGGAATTGGCAGAAAAATTTGTTTAATTCGAATACAGGCTTGAAGGGTCGGTTGACACGGCACTGGCCGAGGGGTTGCCACAACGGGGGTGGTGGGGGTTCAGCAGCTGGGGTGGCTGGAGCTCGAATGCGAGCCCGCGGTACCTACACGCTGGGTTCTGGGTTTGGCCGGGTCGCGCGGCGGCTCCTGCGCAGCCGAAGAGACGTACACACACACACACACAAACACACGTGTACGCGCATACAGACCCGTGTACACTCGTTGAACAACCGGGAGAGAGAAACAAGAAGAGAAGGGTGGAAAGGAGAGTGGCAAAGGCGAGGCGAGTAAAAGCGAGCTGGCAAGCCAGGCAAGCGAAGCTCCAGGCAGGCGAAGCGGACTGTCAGACAGGCGAAGCAGGCAAGAGGCGCACACAAGCTTCGCTGGTACGCCACCCAAATCGGTTCTCCCCACCCGGGGACCTAGAGAGACTCCGGGTGCACCCCTCCTCGGTTCGTTCTTCGCGCTGCCTCCTTCTCCGGGGTGCTTCCATCCGCCTCGTTCCGTGCTCGCGTTCCCGATCGCTTCGTACCTCCGAAGAAGAGGGTGCACCTTCGTCCGCGTTCGCGGTGACACCGGGAGTATACACCCGCACGCATACCTCGGCCCGGGACGAAGAACGTGACGTTCGTTTGTGTTTCTGTGACTGTACGACTTAAAACCGTCGAACAAGGATACACAGTTGTCTATTATTATTATTATTTTTCCTTTTTGGACAACGTGTGCGAGGACGCACTGACCTGCCTCTCGTCTCTCCCTCTGTTTTCTCGACGCAGAGGGTCTCGAAGAGGGGGTTCGACACCCCCGCTTCGTTTTCAGATCGGCTCGGTTGATCGACCCTGAATATACCGTGCAGCTATTGTTTTTCTGTGCGTTCCACCTCGCTCGGGACTCTCACCGATAAGTGAAGCAAGAATTTCGAGCCGGACAGGGATGAAGAGGTGCGACGTCAAGCTGGAAGGGAGGCTGCTGTGAGGCCCGGACAAAGCGTGCACGTTGTGTCGAAGAGAGACGTTCTCAGGCGCGGATACATCGGTTGCCAAGCCGGAAATCCTCGCAGCGGGCGACGGGGACTTCGTACCTAGGCCGGTCGTTCAACGTGGCCGATCATTGGACATGTAAGTAAGCTTGCTCGAGTCAAAGTGCGATGCGAGCTGTGTAAATCTATTCGCTGAAATATATACGCAGGAGGGATTATAATCAGGATACCATATCGATTAGGAATTCATCGGATTCTTAACGAAAAAAAAAATAAACGAATTCACACGTGAGAAGATATAAAATATGAATTAGGATTAGTAGAATGAGAATCTCTGCGTGAGGCAAAAAGCTCTTCTTTAAAGAGTCGCTGCCTTTAAACCCAAAGAGCACGACGAGTTGTCTGTCAAACAGCACTTGAAGCTTTAACTCAACGGGCAATTCAGTTAACATAATTAGTTTCCCCTAATTCGTTCGGCGTAACACTGGATCCTTGAAACGCGACTGTTTGCCATCGATAAGACACGTTGTAATCTTGTTTTTGCGATCTACGAAAGTTCTTAACACTCGAAACCGACACGTCAAACATTCGTACGTTCGAGTTCGCTAAGCTGCTTTGAAGATACGCTTACGCCGTTCTCGAAGTTTGAGAGCACGAGTCCATCGGGTTCACCTTGAATCCTGAGAAGATAAAGAATTCTCTCGAGTAGATATCGACAAGTATAAACCATTGTTAAAATTCTTAACTCTAGCGGTATCATGAATTTATATTTAATCGTAATTCAGTGAGAAGCTCGTGTACACCCTATTAATATTTCTTTAAATTGACGCGCCGATTATTATGTCTGTGCAGTGAACATGACCGAAGGGTTCACCGAGAGCTCATCTTTTAGAGTTCCCCAAGATATTGGGATCTCCGTCGATTTGGAAGCTCTTGGCGGTCCCGTGGGATCGGTCGAGTCGGAAGGCGGGTTGAAAATCGGCGAAAAGAGGCGGCGATAGGGAGAGACGATCGATTTGTTTGGCGGAGAGCGTGTGATACTGACAGAACTCGAACACGCGAGTAAACACTCGAAGCTCGATGCTTCGGGGTAGCAAGGGAGAAAGAGCGTGATAGGTAGAGCGAGGGAGGGTGGCCTAGGAAAGGCTTTGGGGAAGAAATTTCAACGTAATCGGCCGACTTCCCTCGAGGTCGGCCGAATAAATAGAATAAATCTGCTCCAAGGAGCGGAGCAGACGGCGAAACGAGACCGTTCAAAGCACGAAGATTGCGCAACTGCGAGACGAAAGGGGAAATCAAGGAATGAAATTCAAAAAGTACATACCGACTGAAAAACCTATAAAAAATTGACCAATTCTTCTGTAGGCAAACCGTGTTACTTTAAATGCTAATATCATTTCGTTCAATGACTTCGCAACTTGCGATTACGTTTCGAAAGTGTGCGACGACCCAACGATCTATCCGAGATGCTGCGAGGTACATGTAAAATGGTAATATTAATTTATTCCACGATTTACTTTTATACTTTCACCAATTTATTCTGGACAACGTCTCTTGATATCAAAACTAGGATAAGAATACTTCGTTCGGCAAACAATTTTTTTGTAGAAACGACAATCCTGTGGCGAGAGTCGAAAATTCAAAAGGCTTCCGACTAGGTGCACAGTTTGTAAAGGGTTGTAAAATTCGCGACAGGGGTCCAGTCGGCGTTGCGTTTTGTGAAACATAGAAGCTCGCCGGTTTGTTACAGTTAGGCGAGCAGCGAGCGAGCCACGGTTATCTGAAAATGGATTAACGTCGCTCACGAGGAATATATACACGGTCGGCGAGAGATTTCCATGGTGCCTTTAACGGGCCGTTTCTTGGCCCTGCCTTCGCTTCCCGTGCACGCATCGCCTCTGCTAATTATTTTCCACGCCTCATCGTGCCTGAATCGACTAACTTATTTCCTCTGACAGAGACAAGCACTTCACCCGGAGCGCTACCAATAAAACACGTAGATTATCCTAGATACCGTAAAAAAAAAAAAAAAAAAAAAAAAAGCCCTAATAAGAGCATTATTAATTTTCACACATTTTCTTATCTTATCTGCAAACTTCCTGATAACAACAGCTGAAATCATCTAGAATGCTAAGCTCTCCCTAACCCGAGACACTGAATTAATCGTAGTTTCCGTGTTCCTAATTAATTCAATGCCGAGTTACAACTCCTCAATATATTATTAATGGAACGATGGTTGATTCTATTCTGCTGTTACAAGAGCGACAACTTCTATACTGAGATACTAGGGGACTGTCTTATCAGAAAGAGTTCAAGTTGGCAATTCATCGCTAAAGTATCCGTGAACGGGGTGAATGGGGTCAAGATAGTATTTCAACTACGGGCCAGTATCGTTTTTACCCGCGATTCCGATAACTATCCGACGACCCCTCGAACTCCGGGGATACCAGGAATCGATTCGAAACGCGGCAGGCGGGCTCTCGTCTCGCCCCGAGGCATTTAGGCATCGAGATCTCGAATTAAATTCGACGAATCATTAACGCCCTGTCCCCAGACTTGGAAACGAGCCTAATCTCGTTTCGATGCCAGTTTAGCATTCTTTCCTTGATCAGATAGACTATCGTACGTCTTTGTAACTATGGGAAGTCTAACGAAGACTTAACCCATTTACCTGGTCATAAATATTATAACAAGAATTAACACGAAGTTGGTTTTATATAACGATTGATACAATTCTTTTAATGATAGCTAAAATTCGCTTGACAACGAAATACAATGGACTAAATGTATACAGGATAATTTGAGACAGTGCTTCAGTGGTAACGAGCAGAAAAAATTGTGCGTACGTATGAACTGGGTTAACCTCTGGACAATAGACGCGTTTACCTTAATTCGGGCTAATTAGATCTTGACGAAGACTCGCGTCGCGTTGGTGTTACGGGTTTAACGAGCTAGAAATTGAAAACGTCTTTCCTCTAATTGAACGTTGATGCGAACCACCGACGCTTCTTACCCGCGAATCATCCCCCGCGATAATTGCGTCCCCAACCAGTAGCAAATTGCTGCGCGTGTAATCATAACGCGCGTACCAGACAATGCGTCGTCTTGAACAATTAGTTAGAGAAACGGCGACAACGTCTGTTCATTAATATCAATCCAAACACCTTTAACCGAGGTCATTAATCTTGCAAGACACAAATCTACTGTGTATTACAATAAAATACATTGAACCTCTATTATGAATTTCGTCTCAATTAGTTATTCAACGAAAATAAAATACTCGAATCGATAAACCACGGTAGAGATCGACTTATCTTCTGTATAATTGTAGAGATCCAATCGACTACGTATTACGTTTCATTCAGTCCATGTTGCCCGATGAAATACAATATTGAGATTGAGAAAGTACATAATACGGATCAATAAGGAACGTTCACGTAGTCCCAGGGATGCAATCTGTGCAATTGTGAATTACCCTTCAATCAACCGATGTTGAGAAAATAATGCGGGAGTTTTCCAACATTGATTTCATTCCATTGAATTTGATTCGTTTTCTACCCGTGACACGCGATATATCCTCTCCCGTTTCTCTGGAATAGGAGATGGAATAGTCAAGTTCCTTATTCACGAAAGGAAACCATTTCTCAACGAGATCTTCGAATTGCGCGGCGTGCCGATAGCAGGGTAAGAAAAGAAAAGGGGGGGCAGGCGAGGAAAGAAAGGAACGTCGGGGAAGTTTCTGCGAAACGTAATAAGTTCGGCGAAGATTAGTCGGATAAAAAGAAACCAGTCCAGTCGTCGAGATAAGATTCGTAGCTTCTCAAAGGGCTCTCGGTATCGGCGGTACAACTTTGACCCGACGACTATCAAAGTCACCCCGTGAAAAAAATGGTAAATCGCGCAACGAACCGGACACGTCCGAAAAGGAGAATCAACGGGCACTCGACTACGATCGATAGCTGGACACATTCGAATCACCGATTCGTTAGCTCTGAATGCGCTCGATTCAATATTTATTGAAAGAGCCGATTTCATATTATTTATCTCAGATTTGAAGTACCTCTTTTTACGGGAAATTAATGTCAAAACTCGATACGTCTCGTTCAAAGAGAGAATAAATAATTATCAATAAAATTGGAACTGCTCCCACCGTGAAAGAGTTCTAATAAGACCGGTCCATTTTCGTCGATCATAACCAAAGTCAATTGACATTCGACTTTGCGTAATGGCTGGATTTTCACTCGGTTAACGAATCCCTTGGCTCGGGGTTAAATCGACCGGCAGCTTGTTCAAAGAATAGTCGATTTTATTGTTTATCTGCAATTTCAAGTATCTCTCTTTATGGGAAATTACTGAATAATTCCGCCTGTTAAACTCGATACACCTCGTTTGAAGAGAAAACGAATAATAATTATCAACGAGGTTGAAACAGCTCCCGCGGTGAAAAAGTTCTGCGGCCGGGTCGTTTTCCTTGATCACGATCAAGAGAGGATGAGACTATGCACAATAAACGACGGTGGCCAACGAGTTACCGCAACGGTGCCGTTTCCTGCCGGAAGCGTTGACCAGGGTATCGTAAAGAAGTTCCCGAAATTGTTCGTCTGACTTTCCCGGCGCGAGCTAAAAGAAATTGAATCCCGGGGCTTCGAAAACACCGTGGCCTGGCAACGGACGACGGACGCATCTTGAACCTGTCCCCGTGAAGCCATTAAGGGGATCAACGAGGTAATAGGATCATAATAAGAACTCTATCGGAATGTTCAGCCACTTTTCCCTGCCACTGGTTAGCGGTAATTTAACGCCACTGTGCTTCTTCGAAATTATATACCCGGCCGCCGAATTATAAAATCAAATGTGATCATTTGAAATAATTTTCGCACCGTTTTAAACTCGATTTTAAATAGTAGGTTAATAAAACTCAATGAAAATTTAAAAAAGATGCGTGAAGATTAATATGAAACGTTAAAGATAATGTAGGAATGTTTCATTAACTTGTACAATTTTTTTTTCTTTTATATAAAAAGAAAAATGATTCGCGATAAAAATAATACTAAACTGTACCGAGGGGAAGGCCGGAAGCGATTGCATTTTCATTGGCCATGAACTCGTCGGGAATTCCACGTGAGCGAAAGCTGGTACGATTAATGAAATCGTTATAGTTCGCTGCCCTTTGTAACGTGGATCGCGAAGAATTGCGTCCCGCTTTAATAAGAACGTGGCGCGGCCCCGTTCCCAATGGAAAAAAGGATATCGAACTAGACTAGGGTTCTTTGTCCGGTTCCCGGGGAATCGAGTTGCCCCTATATTTTCTCCCGGCTTTAGCGAAATTCCAACGTCGATACGTGCTGATAAGAGTAATCGTCAGTCTTTGTTTTGGACGATTCCATCGATTGGATTCAAGCACTGATTAAAGAACGTATTAGGTTGATGCATGTGAAATATCCTCCTTTATAGAACGGCAGATATAATTCTCGCAGAACGTCATATAGTTGTAATATGCCCTAATAAAATTTGCAGAGAGAGAGAGAGAGAGAGAGAGAGAGAGAGAGAGAGAGAGAGAGAGAGAGGGAGGGAGGGAGGGAGAAAGACAGAGAAAGAGAATTGAAGAATTGCATTTACCGGAAACCTTATTCACATGCACTAAATTATTTCATCTTCATGACGGCGTATAACGAGACCGGACGTGATACGTAGAAACAAGTTGGGAAACAAAACGACCTTTTATATGCACCAGCTTAATACTGTATCCGATGCAACGGTAATCTCTGTCAGTTTATCTACAACACTCAGTACCCTATTGTCTCGTTCCCCGGAATGACACCTCATAGCACACAATATTCTCGGAATTTACTTTGTCCCCCGTATCAGAATCTTCTACTTTAGCACCTGAATGTATCTAAAGTCCTATCTCAAATACAATCCCGAGACCAGTTCTCCAGGAACTGACGCGAAGCATCGATCGATGCGTCCGAGTCGACTTACTAGCGTTTACCAACCACGGAAAGTACACTGCCGTTCAAAAGTACGTGGGTAGGTGTTATTTGAATAGTACGCGACCATCGTTAATTACTTACGGTCTCGTTACATCCTTCTTCATCCAGAGTAAGTGCGACCCAAATTATACCATGCTTAGTATTATTTATATAAAATATATGTAAATAAATAATATAAATAATATATAAGAATATAATATAAATAAATAAATATATATATAAAATAAAAATGAAGAAACTTTTCAAGTTCGTTATCACTGTAATTCGGAGCATAAGTCTGTGTCTCATGCTCGGTGCAGAATCTCTTTCTATGCTCGAGGCTTCCGACTAAACATCACATCAAGATCTAGTACTTACTTACATCCACACGACTGTGTCTCTACGGCTTCACGTCTTAGGGACGTTGTACACGTCAGACAGAATAATATGAAGGATAATCAGCTACGAAATATCTATCACATTTTTGCCTATCGTTCTATTTACCAACGTGTTTGTCTCATCATAACCAAGTTCACTAATGGTTTTATCACATCTTTTAGATGGTTTTATCACCGTAAAGGATCCGGGGAAGTGTCCGCACGGTTTTGAGCGGCGGTGTATATCGGGTCCGTTCCGCTGGGGTCAGTTAAAGCCGCGGCCGTAATGGCCGCGGTGAACGCGCAACAAGGGGATATACACGGCCGCGCGCACGTAGGTACACGTGTTCGCGTTGGTAATTCAGAATCGAGTTAAAACACCGTGGTGGCCGTGCGTATCTTCTCCCCGCGCGGTGCAGCTGTTGCCGGTGGGTTAAACGGGGACGAGATAACGCCACCCTTTGTCGTAAACCTTCTCGCAACGACGCGGACGTGTCTTCGACTTCCCGGACAATAATGTAAACGCACCGTTCCGAATTAATTGTAAACCTCTGCCACCGGGGAAAGTTTTAATCCGCAAGGGACAGATCGATTTTCAGATATTGAAAGCAATTTTTCAATTCCCAGTTGTCAATCACTCAATCCAGAGATTTAACGTGTCGAGAGACGTTTCTATTTGACATTTTTTAAATCCATATCAATCTTTTCATCGATTCTAATAATTCTGACAGGAATCATCATACTCTGGATTACGTCTTATATGAAATAAATTACCTTCAAAATGATATGTGCCCTTACATAAAAATATGGACTAGGAAACCGTGACAGTTACATTAGCATTGCACACAGTTTCTAACGCATCGTCTTAAATTGTCTTGGTACCTCGCGGTTTATACGACGTAATGTAAACGTTCGTCGAGGCATCTTGTCTGCGAGAAATAATGATGTAATTTACCTGGTGAACGGGATATTTCATTAAGCATTCGATCCGGATCGTTAATTCCGGGAACACGATGCCAGGGGTTGATCGGGTACACGTGTCCAGCGGCAAATCCTGAAGCGTGGCGCGTGGCGTGGAAAGCCTCTGGTTCGACACATCTCGAGACAGCCTGGGTACACAACAGGATTCTCGTAGTAGCAGGTAGCCCGCGCGACGCTCTATTACGGCGTGTATAATCAACCGATCGACCGACCGGATTCCCAGGGCTGACACCCGATTCGTATCCGGCCATTTCGGCCGGATATGCGATTCAGACGTACCGACCGTTTCCGATGTTCTCCGCATGAATTATTGCTCGACCCGGCTGCTGCGATCCGATTTCCCTTCCAAGCCACACCGCTCGCGCTGTCCCGAACCGGCCAACCTGAAAGACGATACGTTCCCTTGATCGTGATCCACCTCTGTTTACCCTCTCGTCCGTGGAAATACTGTTTAAATTAACCTGTATCTGGAGCACGGCTAGACACAGCCTGTATGTTTATTAAAAAATCGAATATTTATGCGCGGCGATATTGTCGCAAGAAAATACGAGTACGTGCCAATACTTTTTGTCACAAAGGAGCCGGAGAAAGATATCTGCTACGCGAGCGGAGTTCGTTAAACTAATACTCGTACATCACGGTAAAAGTAGGTCGCTTACGTGCATACATAGATACACACGTATATCATCCTGCATGTACGTACGCTCGTTTATTACGTTTCGTAAGTTTTATTAAGAGCCGCGACGTGAAAATGCGAGACGTTATCGCCTGCTAGTTTTTCCGTTACGTCGAGCGTACCGCGTGTCCTTCGCGGATCGTTGTTATGCTAACGAAGTTCGCGCGCGCGAGATAGAGAGAGAGAAAAAGGAGGGCAGAGATTTTAATTCCGCGTCAGAGCCGCCTAATCTCGGCCTCAACGTCCTCGCGCCGATGTCGAGATAAACAGGCGTCGTCCTCGAGCGAAACGAGATAGCGAATCTTTTGTCGGGACACGGGGCCGGGTCATTAGCGCCGAGAAAAGAAACTCGCGAAGCTGATGCAGGATTTGATCGAGGGCTTGTTTTTATTGGACTAGGAAATGGAGGGCTCTCGGTTTTTCTTTGATTTTATACCCCGTAGAAAGCGTCGACCGATGCAATTAATAGTGTAACTCTTATTCCTTGAAGGTAGTTCACTTCAATTTTACCCTATTCACGCTGCAGAGCATCGAATCCATGCATCCCGCCGCTGTTCCCCCTTTGATCTTATTTATTACATAACTTAAGAGTTCTCTCGTCTTAAGATGGCGTGTAATACTCTTTCCTCTGACGTTAGCTCACTTCGATTTTACCTCTGTCCCATGTTTAACTTGATTTATTAGATAACGCTATCTAAGTCATCGGCAGGGTGTGGACACGCCGTTAAACGACTACTGAAAATTGCACGAGATAACTAAACCCTCCGTCTTGTCGGGTCGAAAAAGGAAGAAGCCAGATTTATCCCCCGAGCGTGGCGCAACTAGAGAATCTTTGTCTAACTCGGGAGAACTCGATAAGACGTCGTACGCCACTCCGCCGATTCTAATACCAGTTTGACACTTGGAGATCGATGAGAATGGGAAAGTATCGTACATCTCCCCACCCCGTGATAGAGAAAATTATTCAGCCTCAGCTTGTGTACGTGGCCGGCTATAAATCACGGGGTAACGCTCACACCCCGATAATAATCCGTGGAGAAAGACAGAGAGCCAACTCTGATTACAGTTTCATATTGAATTTTTCATCTAGCCGTTACGTGGCCGGCCTATTCTATTCTAATTACGATACAGCGCTCCATTCGTAACACTTGCGCCTCGCATCAACTGAAATCAGAGGAGTCGTTCCTTCAACGGAGTTTTTATTTTTTTCTGACACGTAGAATTTTGCATTTTCGTCATCACACGTTTACCCTTCCTTATTCATATTCATATTTATTATCTTTTAATCCTCTCACGCATCCATTTTTCTAATAATCCGTTTTTCACGCATCGTGCCCGTGGATAGGATTAAAATAATTTTAGTGCACGGATTAATATGTATGAAAATAGAAATATGTAAAATTCGAGATTGCAGGACTGTATTATTTCCTGGCGCGTCGACTGCGCAAGCTGACGTCCCCTCTCGTCATAGCTAGCCCCATTTTTATTTTCTCTCTGCCGGGACACAAAGTCAGCTCACGTTCCGCGGGCCGCGCGAACAGAACAGGCAGGTAACTCTCGAAGGAAACTTCGCCGAAGTATCCTGTATTAAATTACAGACGGCCCAGGCGTAAATCTTCGCGGGAGCGGACGCACGACCGAAGCGGACTTCTCGCTCGCGCGATGCGAAACTTTCTTATTCTTTTCACCCTCCGCCATTCCCTTTTTTTCTTCTTCTTCTTCCTCCTTCTTATTTTTGTTCGCACGACTTCCTTTTTTGTTTTCCTTTCTGCAAGTTTTCGAGGCAGCTTTGTATAATGGACACGGGTGCATCATCGCGTGGCCCTCTTGTTACCCCGGGATCTTCTTAAAGGACTAGGAACTTCCTCGAACCGTGATCGCTTATTAATTCTCGTGTCTCCCTTGTTAACCCGTTTTTCCCGGGTTCAGCGTCGCCTTTCAGAAATTAACTGAACTCGGCTCCTTTTAAACCCCAGAGTTTGTTAAATAGAAAAACAGCCAATACGCGTTTAGAAGATTTCGAACTATTCGAATATTGAAATTAAATCTTGGAAAAAATGCATTGCTATAAGGTTAGAACATGTGAGTATTTTTACAAGCAGCACAGGGGAAAATTTTTTTAAATCAATCAATTGTTTATATTGTCAAACAAAAATCATGAAACCTGCCAAATTCTCAGATTTTCTCGCACGTGTTACACTTTTTAGTTATACTTACCGAGGTTAGTCTAGAATTCATTGTTCTTGTGCATCCAGCTTATCATATTTTTGTCGAAAATGAAGAGATAATCTACGGTGGACGGTGTGTATACGCGGACGTAATACAATGAGCTGGATGTATCTACATATTAAATTTAATATTGTGTGAATGAACTTACGTAAGAGGTTTCATTTTTTAATCAAGTAGAACTGAATCTCGACTTTGGTAGCTTTGAGCATTATGTATGATACACAAAACGGGGGGGAAGAAATCCGCTGGAGGGGAATTATCAAGAGCTCTACCAAAGCAGGATAGTAAAAAGGGGAAAGAAGAGTTGCCGAACTGGTAGTAGGATACGTCGCGATCAAAGCGGATGGTAGCTTCGGCTTTGTGGCTAGGATACGCGCGGATAGGGACAAAGGCAGTATCGCGGCTTTAGCGTACACAGACGAAAGAAATGGGACGCGACACACCGGAATCTGGGTGTAGCATAAAATAGGAATTGTTAGGAAGTTCACGCTCCGACGCCGCGGGCGCGCTATCCTTTATCACAGCATCGATGAACCGGCTCAAGTTTCAACGATTGCCAGTCTACCGCCCATTCTCTGTTTAAGATTGCAAGAGCCGTAAGATCTCCGACTAAAGTTTAAGACTCATGATAGAATGATTGCACCCAATATTTGAAGCGATCAATTTCTACGAAAATATAACATTTACAGAGTTTATAAAATTTTTTTAACATAATTTTGTTCTTTCTACTCACAAAGAATTTTTAACGCATAATCTTTAACTGCTACCTTTTAAAAGCATTGTATTGTTTTTTATCTGTATTTTATCTACAAGCCTTATAATTTTTACTTTTTATCGTGTATAAATTAAATAGCATCTTCAAAGTTGTTATTATTTCATTATTTATTTTATTATCTTTAGGCAGTTTCACGTACCATTACATGGGTTTGTTACTTATGAAATGTTCTTGCATAAAATCATTTATTATTCACTCACATGATTTATCAGTGAATCAGTTGGGATTTATTGTCATTTTATTCGAGAGTGTTCCACTGCAGATTTTTATGGAAATCAATTTAGAAAGTGGAATCTAGATAAAAGTCCATTTTTTCATTTGAATATTGCACGCAACATGGATTTCACTTTTGATCCTCCGCGCTGCATGCATTTTTTATATTTATTACAGCCACATTCCTGTGTAAGTATACGAGATCTGCAGTAAAATTATTCAAAGTTCCCGGGTGATACATGCTTCAGCTAACACGCAACGATTCTATGTACAAGTTTCATTTACCATGGACAAAAAAAAAATGATATTCACGTTTTCGCTTGTTTATTCGCGAGCAAGGAACAAAAGGATCCTTTGGGCGAAACGAGAGTTCTAACCGAAGTGTGTGCTTACATATATATATACGGTAAAACGAACGGCAGGGGTAGCGTAATCACCGAAGCGGCGGTGCGGTGTATTCAAAGCGTGAAACTAGCGAAACGTTTCCAAGGGAAAGGGAAAATACTCGAACGGAAGTTGAACATGGCGGGAGGTTTTTAACGCTGCCAGAGGGACGACATGTATCGGAAAATATCGACGCGGAACGCGGTAGGATAATGGCGGGTGTCTGTCGGTATCTACCACCGATAAGTTATTGCTGAATCAGTCGCTTGCTAGTCGGATCAATTCCCCTGAAATAAAGCCTACCATTCATTTCGCCAGTTTTTTAATCAGAAAAATCGTCAGAATTTCCTATCTCTGCTTTTCACTTACAGGCTCTTTCACGTCCCCCTCGCTCGCATTACCCCCGGCAAAAAGTCCTCGATCAAACGTAGTAATAAGATAATAACATGCACGAAACTTCGGTGTCAATATTCACGAGCGCTGTTCGCGCGCGTTTCAGAACGCATGAAAATATTTACACGCATTGGCATTATTGCTAGAAACTTCTTGCCGGGTCGTGTTGAGAATAAATACCGCAGATTTCGCGAGTGCCGCGAAGACACGGTTCAGCTGTGTGATCGGTTTACCATCGCATGCGAATAGGTCCCGCGGGCGAATTCGCGTTGCCTCGGAACTCGTTGAATAAAAAATCAACCTGCAGCTCGACGGTTGTACTTGTTAAAAACGAGCATATGCTCGACGTTACCGTTATTTAGTCAGGTTCAATGAAAATAATGTAATAACACGGTTTGATTGAAGATAACGAGGCAAAAAATATGTGGATCACCTTCGGTTCGATGGTATTGCGCGTTACTCGATTCGGTTCGTTGTATGAATATTTATTGTTTAAACGCCAGGAGCATGGTTGGCGTTCGATTTTTCGCGATCCGTCATAAATTCTGGAAACCGCGGGAAAAAGAACAGAATTATCCAGCGATTTGTCAATACGCTCGTCCGCCATTATTCGGGGAACGGTTGAAAAGGGGAACCGAATCAACGATGATAAATTCGCGGCAGTAACGCAGAATAATCGTGCGAGCAGACAAAAACCTGGCTGGGACAAAAGCTCCGGGAGCGGTGAGAAGGAAAAAAAAGAAAAATAATAAAATAATCGCGATGGCCCCTACTCCATCGGTTTCAGGGCATTTAATTTGAAAACGGTGAGAGAGAGATAGGGAGGGGGGGAGAGGTCGAATTAATGTGAAAATTTAATACAGCTGTCACGTGTCGCCCGTTACTAAATCTACGTACAACGTCATTAAATCGGCAGATTCGGCTCTAACACACGTTTTGTTTCGACCCCAGCCGTATTGTAACCCATGACCCGTTTCGCACTCGCTAATTGTAATAATTTTCCTGTTCCCGGGCGTGCCATAAAAAGCACACTATTTCCGCCGGTACACCTAATTGTTCAGAATTATAGTGTTCATTGTCTATCAAAGTATCTGTTAAATAATCCGTATTAGTAATTATCAATTCGCGCATTATAACAAATTACAATTGTGTATTATATGGATTTGTAATTGAATTTAATTGAATTACACATGTAATAAGGGATTTTGATTAGTTTGCATAAAATTATATTTCAAATAAAAAGTACTAACTGTTTTCATAGGGAAATTTTTGTTTACATACTTCCTATTAGAATGTGGCAAGGTGAAAGCAAGTAGTATAAGTCAACCAATAGTGATACGTCAGCCAGTGGTGAAGTGCTACAAATCTTTTACAATTCAGATCTTTTACTGTGATTTTCAAATGAGTGAAATTAGGTACGGTAATATTGCCGTTCATACCATCATCGGTGTTCGGATTTATCTCATAGAGTTCTGCCCTACTGACTAACTAAAACTAATATCAATAGGTCAAATAATTGTCGGTGGACATAAGAATTTATCTTATCAGTTTGCTGTTCGCCCTTAGGAATTGTATGTTGCAACTATGGTAATAATTCTGCAATATCCTATAGGTGTCGAGTCTCATGGGTAGAGGATGTACATGGGAACGACTGTGTACCGAAAACAGCTACCTATATCCCCTGTACGAGACCGTTGAACACGGGTATTACCGTTTTATGGAGATTGGCAATTCGCGCGCGACCTGCCCGGAACTTGGAGATTATTTAATTAGAAATTCTTGTTGCCAGGAATTTTACATGCTGCTGCTGCTGCCCGTGCCGGGCGCAAGAACGAAAAGTAAATATGTACACGACGGCGTTAAGCGACCGCGGATTCGACTGCGTCAAATCCCGTTACGCCACTTCAATTCCCGTTCGAAGAATTCGCGTTTCGCGCAATTAAAAAGTTACGCGCTGTAACTCGCGCCTAACTCGAGCTGGTCTAGCTTTATAATTAATATAGTGCGCAACTTTCTAATTGATGATTGCTGCCTGATTTTTGTTCCCGTGATACACCCTTCGCAATCAAAGTTTATGGTCAATCATACGTTTTTATACTCTAATTCGAAACTGCGAGTGCTTCTAATTTTTACACTTTGCGCACGCGATGTTATAAATAGATTCAAAACGTTTCCAGGAAAATTGATTCTGCGCGAATTATGAAAACTAAATCATAAAAACTGAACGTTTGTCTGAAACAGATTTTTTCAATTGATATCGTTTCACCGTTGCACGTAAATTCTAGTTATAAAAAATAGTGATGATGTAAAAACTCTCTCTGTGGAGATGAAAAGTTTCTAACATTAGCGGGCGGGTTTTTTGGTCATAAATCGCACATCGCGTTTCAATATGACGGTCGGATTGTTTAAGGTAAAATACAATTACACGAGTCTGCTCTCTCCGGAGTATTAACGTGCGCGGACACGGAATTATTACGATTACAATTTTCGAACAGGAGACCGGAATGAAATTGGAATGTAAAAGTAAAATGACAGAGGCGAGGAAGCAGCCCCGGTCGTATATCAGATCGCGGTGTTCGCTAATCTGCTAATCTAATTTCTCTGCTGGTCCGGAAATCGGCCAATTTCCCTCTTCCACTATCATCCCCCTACCAGCGGCCGTTATACTAAATAAGAAAGTCGTTCGCCTCCATACGCGAAATTATGATCAAGCACGGAAGTTTCGCCGGAGTATCGGAATTTCTTCGGAACTAGATTCGCAGCCAATTTTTCACTTTATCCTACGGAATTTCCATTTTCCACGGAGTACAGTTTTACATATAAATGTAAAGTGATTAAATTTTCGCAAACAGATTTGCATTACGCATCCCGAAGTTCCCTATTAGTTCGACCTTCCGTATAAATAGAACGCTTCCTGTAACATTTGTATCACAGTATTACGTACGTATCGCACGTATCCCGTAGCGCAGGGATTTGCGGTTTACTCCGTGCGGACTCTCTCTCTCTCTCTCTCTCTCTCTCTCTCTCTCTCTCTCTCTCTCTC
>SHCU01000002.1:1484406-1514298 GCA_004307685.1 Ceratina australensis
TCTCTCTCTCTCTCTCTCTCTCTCTCTCTTTCTCTCTCTCCCTTATCCGGGACAGGCGAAGGGGCAAAACATCGTGAGAGGATACATATGTTCCGCGCACGCGGCTCGTAATCGATCACGAGGATCCCGTAAAAAAGTATAAACGTGTCCGGGGCCGTCGGTCTGTGAGTGTCAAACGAGAATTAATAGTTCGCCGTAGTAATGTACAATGTGTACCGTGGTACACGATGAATAAAGATGAGAGTTAGCTTCATCGATGTCCCAGAGACAAAAGACGGTCTCGGTTAGTCGTCGTGTATACATAGATATATATGTATATGTACGTACGTATGTATATAAAGTGCCGGTAGGTAGGAAAGAAATTAATAATCGGGGCGGGTCACGCGACGCCGGTGGGGGGATAAATGGGGGTGGAAAATTTAACCTGACCTTTTTGAAATTCTAATTTCGTTGAAAGCACTCCGAAGCAAGCGGATTTTCATTTTTTCCCCCCCACCCGCTCCTTCATCTTCTTCTTTTTGCAGCCTGTTTTCTTCCCGGTTCTTTTTTTTTATTCCCCACTTCTGCCTCGTCTTTTTTCCTCCTGCCGGTGTCTCTGTGCGTGTTTGCGAACGGCAGCAGCAGCAGACGCGAAAAACGGAAATAAACGCTTTGACGAGCCGGTAACCTAGCCTCCGTCCCACGGTTAAAAAGATTAATGAGGAGAGATCGTTTCCGGGACTTCAATTTTATTACAGCCGGGTTCAAAGGGAATCCCTCGATACAGCGTATCCTTCCTGTTCGGCCGCGGATTTAAAACCGGGACTGGGAAACGCGAGAAAAAAGGCCGGAGGGATCCGCGTTGTATAGCGGACGGCAAAAGAAAATCCAGGCATTGTGCCTAGAAACCGTAGACAATGCGTGAACGAAGATACGTTATGCGCTTCGGAAATGAACTGAGAATTCTATGACTATCGAACAGCCTGAAGAGACTTACGGCGTAACATTTTTCAATTATCCAACGAATACCCCGGCTCTTAACACATTTACAATGCTACACACTTTTATTTCCGTCGGTTGTTATCATATGAAACATTGTATCGACTATTAGACGTGAATTTTTGTTAGAAATTAGCATTGCAATTATTAAATTAATTGCTGCGTGAAATATTATACCAACTTTTGTTACGATACTTATGAATTCCATAAATGGATGGAGAATGATTTAAATATACGTTACATCTACTGGGATGGCATCGTATAATAATTGGAACACCTCGTGCTGCTGCAATCCTATTATTTTTCAAATAAAACAGTGGAAATTGAATCGCAATACGATTTTTAGAGACACGGGCTCTGAAACAATTAATTGATATACAGTGTATTGTTTCAGTTTGAAAAGCGTGAATGAACGCTCTGTCTCGTTGATAGTGTTGGTACTTGTTAAAGATTATTTTCATTATGTAACCGTTTTTTAAACAAAGAAATACCTGATGGATTTTCGTATATTCCGTAACAAGGTCACATTGCAATTTCATTTTACTGTTCTAACTTTCAGATTGATTGGCTTTCGTAAATTACTGCTTTGTCCGCTTTCGTTAATTGAACAGCCGAGAATTTTATTTTCATCCTTTATTTTATTTGAAAAAAAACTCGCGGTAAATTAATACTCTAAAACCTACAATTAATTAATGCAATCTAATACGAGTCTATCATCGAAACTCACGGGAATACAAAACTCATCAATTTCACGGATTCTCAATAATCAATAAATTTATTCTCCAAATTTAATATATCGAATTTCCTTTGTGTTCTTGTTTCTCACCTCAGAGAGTTCATTTATCTCACATCGTCTAGAAGACATTTCAGATATCGAAACTCGGTTGGTTGCACGACAGACGGCTAATCGATACTACTATGATCGCGCATCGGTCGATTACCCGGTTCCTGTTGGACGTCGAATCGTTTTCCAAAGGCGATCGACCCTGTTCTATGATTAAGACGTCAGCCTTACCCCGAGTCGTAAATTTGTCCGAATAGCAATACCTGTTCCACGTTACGACTACCGACTCTTCGAGTACCGAGCAGGAATCCTATTTCCATTCTAAACAAAATTCGAACGAAAATTCTACCTCAGTTTCTTCCCGCAGAAACCGACGAAAATAATATCGTGACGCAAGAAATTAATGATAAATTGTGCCAACTGATTTCTCTTATCTTTTAAAAATATACGAGTACATAACGTGCAAGCATATAAAGCGTAAAAAATCTGCAGCCTGATAACGTCTTATTCCATTTGATAATCACCGGCTCGCGAATGTTGTAACGTTGACGTCGATCGATGGTGTTAAAACGCGGGGAGACATTCCGAAAAAGGTAAGATCACGTTCGACGACTTGCAAGAGCGCAGTTAGCGTAGATACGAGGAGACACAATCGTTAACCCTCGTCCCGGAAGTGTCTCGAGCTTACGGATGCCCGAACACGTACCGACAAAGCTTTGTCGAGATCGAAATTGGCGTCGGGACGATAATTTTCCCCCGGCTGGGAACCGGCGCTCGTTCATCGTCGCCGAATTATTGTCGCACGGTAAACTCGGCGAATGTGACGCCGTTAAGAGGTGCAAACCGTGGGATTAAGTTTTATCCGAATACGTGTAGTCTCGCTTTTTGACCCGAATCCAATTCCGTTCAAATTCATCGTATCCGCTCTCATTACTCGTACACATAGTCGATACGGATTCACTTTTATCAAAATTTTATCAATCGTTATTCCTATTTTACTGACAGACGTCGAACGAGGAAGGAATTGAGTTGCGTCGAGATACAGCGAAACGGGCTAATAACGTTGGATTTTATATCACTGTGAGATAAACAACATTTCAATTAAATATTTACCCTGGCGTGTACGGGATAATTAAGGTTTAACTGTCGGTACGGGTAAAAAGGCGAATTTTTTTCCACGATAAGCTTGAACTTTTCGGGTCATCTTGATCCAGCGAAAGGAGCACTTTACATTTTTAGAGCCCGTACACACGCTGACCCGGTACGTGTCTTGTCTGTAGACCCGCGATACATTATTCAACCGTAAAGCTTGACACAAACAAGTATAAACCAAGCCGATCGACGATTGATCTCGCAATTTACCGTGTAATTTATTCCGTAGCGAAGTGCTCGATAATTGGCCGTGCTGAACGGATAAATACATATAATGGCGAGTCTACATCGCAAAGAGCAGAGAGAGAGTTATCCACATTCTGCTTAAAGTGCTCTGCATTTACCGGGCGCATAAACGTCGCTAAATGTATTAGATGTAACCGATCGACGTTACAATTTCTTGCTATTTACCCGTGCCACCGTTGTTCCTCTCTGCCTAATGGAACGTAGTAGTATAAGTCTCTACGGTCCCGGCGTGGTAAACGTGCGATAAAATCGGAATGAGGTATCCCGCATGCGAGACAGTAAACAGGCAGATGTCGTTCGAATTCGCAGTTAAATATTCTCTGCTGCATCGCGAGTCTCGGGCGTCGTTTACGTAAACAATAATTAAAAATGACTTTCGATGACTCGTCGGATTGATCAGGCACGTAGCTCACCGTTGCGATACGATGGGAAACGGTCGCAGCAAGAAGCGGACTAGTCGTAATGAATGGGATAACGAATTCATTTTGCTGTATCGCGAGTAGTGAAAACGATCACTGGTAAGATCACGTCTGCGTGTGCAGCCTGCCGCGGTAAAAGCCGGTGACCTAAATGTCGCCTTTATGCCAGGGGCGTATCTGTCATACGCGCAGGTGCACCCTATCCCACGACCGCCCTCAGGATATTAGCAGTGCACCTACCTCTCTCGACAATTTCTTCCTCATTCTCTCGTTTCCATTCTTTGCCGTACCCCACCCTCGCCCCGCTATTTTTTGCCTCCATTTTCTTCCACACACACCTTTAATCTCTCCGGCTAAAAACGAAAGGGGTTTATCCCGGTTGTCTATCTGCTTATCCGACTGTCGATCTATCCTTCCATTTATGCCTATCTACACATTTATCCATGTTTCCTTTCTTTTCACCGGCTCTTTCATTTTATGCTCTACATTTCTCGTTGTGCGTCGCCACCCTCCTTTTTCTCAGTTACAATTTCTCGTTTTTTTCTCTTTCTTTCTTTTTTTTTTTCTTCTTCTCCCCTTTTTATCCTCGATGCTATCCTCGTTTTAATTCCACCTCCTTTTGTACGGGGGCCTCTTGAAAAATTTACGACGCGATAAATCATTGTTCGTCCTCGGGAACGAGACGAAGAATTATATTGCTTGAAAATGATTCGCGTGTCACCCGGACGCGCGCGCTTGTCCCCTGAAATGTATTCGGTGAAAGAAACCGTTCAACGTGAATTAATTATTGCTCTTTCATTCTGTAACATAATCAAAATGTTCGCAAGCGAAGATTCAATTTAATAAATAGACATTATAAAATAGTGTTTGCGTAAGGTACAAATGAGACGCGCGGTCGGAAAAATAACGACGAAAAAAATGATGAGAAACAATTGACGCGCAATTACAGTGCTCGATGCCTGATTGACTCGCATTTTATATTATTTATCTATGGACAGCGACATTCCGGCTAAATGGCTACAGATTTTCCAAACAGAAATTTGATATCGGCAGCCGGATCGAACAGTTACCCTTTCCCGGATAACAACGGGCTTTTGTTCGGCTACAAGCTCTTCGTTAACTTCGGTACACGGACGGGGCGAGCACGAGCGCGCGCATCGAATTTATAAAACAAGAGATTATTTCGCGTTCCCGAATTCCCGGTTCGGCATTCACGGAATATAGGACGAGACTCCCTTTCTCGCATATTTTTATTTCGCAAAAAAACAATGAGCCATATACGGTACAATCCGGGGCGAGTTCGGCGCGGCGTATTTCAAGTAACCGGGGGGAAAAAAAGAATTTTTTTTAATACTGTGTATACGAGTTTGCTATGTCCAGAGGGAAGCCCTTGTATTTTTCATTACGCTTTCGCCTCGAATATTTCGGCGAAAACTGACGAAAAAGCGTTTTGCGTCGTGAAATAAAAATCACGATACCGAGATGATTTAATGAAAAGCGCGACATTTTTTAGATTATTACCGCCAGCCAACTTCCCGGTGCTCCCGGTTAATAGAACAGTCCAAACGAAATTACATGTACGCGTGTGTATAATGGAGGAGAAAATGTTCGGTTCAACTGGAAACGCGGCAACAACTTTCCCGTATGTATAATATAATAGCCCAAACGAAATTAGTAAAAATTAAACGTACCCGGAATTCGTGTGTGCGTGTGTATCGCGGAGGGGAAAAAATGTTTTGCTTTCTACTGGAAAAAGCGATAATAACTGTCGTGCGTGTACAGCGTGACAGTCCGAGCGAAATTATCAGAAAATAAATGTGTACACGTGGAAGAGGCAAAAGTGTTTGATTCAAATGGAAGCGCGACGATAACTGTCATACGCGGATACGAGATGGCCGTGAGGCTGCATCGATTTTCGCGAGAACTTTTTTTTCATGAATCGTTATCCACCTGTTCCGGGGCAATAACGGCAGGTGAAAAGTTCATCAACTTCCACGCCGGATCCTTCTTCTCTAACTGTTTCGTTTCTTCCTCGCCTCTCGCCGGCCCTTCTAAATCTCTTATCAGCGCATCTCCTTTCTACTCGCCTCGCTCACCCTTGTCTGCGCTCACCCGTTGCATATTTCAGCCGTTCTCAAGATGCTCGACGATGTTTCAAGATTTTTCTCGAGACCCTCAAACGCGCTTCAATCTGGCTAATATATTCAGATTCCACGTTTCTTTTTCAACCCTCGAACGCGTTGTCTTCAATTATCGTTTAACGTTATCATTAGACTACGGGTCTCATGCATTTATGCATCGAAGCGTCTCCGATGTCAATTTAAAAAGACGAATAAAAATATCTTCAAATATGGTTTCTAACGTCCTATAAGCAATTATATTTTTATATTTTTAATGGATGATGTTTAGTATCTCGTAAAAATATCAGGATTTAATTATTCAGAAAAAATTGCGGATTTATTCGACGTCGGTTGCTCGCATCTTACTGTTCAAAAATATTATAATATGATTTAAGAGCGAAGAGCTTGCAGTTAAAATTGGACGCGTCTATCGGGCCATCGTGCATTAATAATTACGCCCGGAATAAACGAAAATTTGCGATTATCGGGCAACGATCCACCGGCAGGTCACCGTTCACCCGTTTTAATTATCCGCGCCACCGAAACCCAGAATAAGTATTATCGATTCGCGATATCCGCGGATCCGTTAAGTCTATGCTCTGCCGGGAGTTCTATAAATTTTATGCCGCGCGATAAACGAAGACTGCGGGAACGACTCTCGGTTAATGTTTCCACATTATTAAATCGACAATTTGAATTACGGGGCAGCGAGCGTAATTTGAATTTTACAAACTTACGCCGATTTGTATTACGAAGTTCTTGGGACAAAAGTAAACTAACAAATCACGCTTAGTTCTCCGAAATACTCCGTCGAATAATATCAATTCATCCGCAAAATTGTACTATGTCTATCTATCACAATGCAGCGCTCGCCTACGTTTGATTAGTTATTATGACCTCAATTACGTTATTAAATGTGCACAGAACGGTGCATCAGTTATCGTAACAACCATTCTCGAAACCGTAGTATCAATCGATATATGAATTATTGTACCGATCATTACACGGTATCAGTTATCACATGAAGTGTATCAATTTTTCATATAGCGATGAAAATGGGTTAACCAGAGTCCCACCGAAATAACGAGAACTATTGACTACTGCTGCGGATAAAAGAGGCACGTAGCTTCGGGGCACGCGTGCTCTATGCGCTGGATCGGTGGTGTGGGTCTGTGCGTGTGACACAGCCCTGCCGAGTCCATTAGTCATGTCCTTGATTATGAGGGATGGTCTAGAAATTTTTCATCCAACGGTCCCGCTTTGTCAACCTTCTTTGTACCCGGGATAATGTCTTGCAGACCTCCTTGGATAGGCTAATTTCCCTTCCCTTCCTTTTGCTCGAAGACACCGGACCAGTTTACGTGAAAAATATGTGGGCTCTCCCGGCAACAAAGGAGACTTTTAATTCTAACTAAGAGTTTAAAACGAAGAGTGACACGCCGAGGTTTTCTTTCCACGCCCGAAACATTTTGTCACGAGCGTCAGGGCATTCAAATTTTTTTCTCGCCGAGAACCTTGACCCAGTCTTGTAGATAGAGAACTCATTTCGTTCGACAGTGCAGAGCCGGTGACTGCGTATCGATTTTTCGGACGGTTTATTTGACGAGCGACGAGGTCGACCGGAGGGGGGCTGCAGTCAGCTTCCTGATAAACAAACACTCGCGTCGAATGCACGATTCCCCTATTAATCCCGCACACGAGTGCGTTACAGCGGCGTTGAATTTGGAAAACGGCCGATGGTAAAAATATTCCGGCTGTTCCAATTTCCCGCGACCGGGTCAAACGTTTCTTTGCATAAAAAGGATGGCAGGGGTTGAAAACCATTTTTGCCGACGCGAACGACTGATTCTTCCTTTCGGCGGGGAAATTCGACTTGACCGTTAATGGGCGGAAAAAAAAAAGAAAAATTGTACGGGAACGAGCAATTAAACCCGGCCATTCCGCCCGTAATTAATTCGTTCCGGTCGGCCGGGGTACAGCTGCTGTTTTTACGCGTCACTTTTCGACTTTTCAGTTCCCGTTCGCTATAGAAAACGGGCTATGATTAACATTTCCCGTTTATTTTTCCTTTTTTCATCTACAAGCCACGCAAGTATATACATACGTAGGCGTACATAAATTTTTGCCTTTGTACCCGGTGACTGTCGACGTTCCTCGATTCGTCAAGCCACCGCCGCGAAATTTTCAGAAAGAACACGGGGAAAAAGAGAGAGAGAGAGGGAGAAAAAAAAACGCATGTCACTCCGAGTGCAAAACCTGCAACCCGGAAATTGTTCCATCCTGATTAAAATGTTCCTGCGTTCCTTTTTCACTCGACCGCAGACCCAGTCTGCAAGCAGGGGGGGGAAAAATGGTCTTTGGCCCGGGGCATTTTCAAGGGGTTCAAAACCGCGAGACAGAATTATTCGACTGGTATCGATTATCCTGTGTAACTTTAGACGGCACAATCAACGCTTCTCGACCAATCAATCCGCCATTCCGGTATACCTACGCGAGATACGTTTCTCTCGGATTAATAGTGACAGTGATGTACGAGCATTAGTTATCTAAAATCTATTTTAATTCGATCGTATCTTCAATACCAGAAGTTCGATTTGCACTTAAACCCACTTGCATCATCCAAGACTACAAATACTACGATTAAACGTGCTGTACACTAAATATCTCAATACTAAGACACTTGATTGAGTTCAATGTAATTGGATGGGATAGCAAGAAATTATTAGGTTGGTGCATACGAAATGTCGGATTTTTAAATGAATATATAAATTATTTCGGACAGGTGTAGCAATATTGTTTTATGGTCAACTTCCATTTTGGTAGCAAGTTCCCCTGTGGATACAGTTGGATTCGTTTCCACGAATACCTTAAAATTGTTTTTGTCTTTCGCGCGATTTACTTTGTAACGAGAAATCAGCGGACCAAAATTTTTGAAACCAACGCTGCACTTCTCGATCATTATTCTCCACAAATGCCTGGTTCATATTATACTACGTACAGCTCCTGCAGCATTATGACCAAGTTTATATTCGCATAAAAAAATTACATGAATATTGGTTGAGTTCATAACGGTATAAAAGTCAACCTAAATAACAAAAGAAAACGCTTTTGACAAAATCCTCTTTGTTGAAATACGATCCTGGCAATAGACAGTACGACTATAAACGAGCTTATGCCGAAAACAAAAGCATAACGAAAACATGGAGACAATCGTTTACATATAAAGACAAACCGACATTTCATATGCACCAAACTATAGCATATACAATACTATAATACCTTGTAAAATGAACTTCGGTTTGATAGGATACAAGATTACATTCACCGAATAAACAGTGCACTACAATAAATGTATCTAGTTATATGAGACGCGGGATAAATTTGTGAAATATTACGAAGTATTAAGTACGGTCTTAAGCATTGCAATTATGACATGAGAATGAAAGAGACGCGTATCCCAAGTCTGCAGCACCCAGTCATTCGCTCACTTAACTATACACCGAGCATGGTGTTCGTGGCGTGTCTTTGTGTCGTCGCAATCACGAGGGGAAGAGATGAGTGCACCATTACACCGGAGGACGAGACCGCGAGACCATCAGGAGAGGTCTGGTCTGAAAGAACGACGCGGAGGTTGGAGGGAAAGAAGTCGTAGATTAATCGGGGACGCCTAACAATCGCGTGGTATTCTTCGTTCACGTGCCGTTCCCTGGCTCCCTTTTCCGCACGAGGGAGGACGAAGGCCTTGTGAATTCGGAGAGAAACAGGGGAGGCGAGTGGAAAACTAGAGAGAGAGAGAGAGAGAGAGAGAATAGAAGGGAAATAAAACGAGGGACGGAACAACTGTCGGCGCAAAAAATACTGCCAGCAACCTGCATTCTAATCAGATTTTGTTTTCACATTAATTTCCAATTGAAAGATGCTTTTGATCTTCTCAACCAATCAAATTTATTTGATTCAGGGAACTGACGATTTCTATCTGAAATAAAATTTTCATAGTATGTTTTTACTTTTCTACTTAACACTTAACTTAACTTAAATCTTAACACTTAACAGTTCCCGTAGATTTACGTCGAAGTATAAACATACATCTACCGGGCCCGTCCGTTAAGTGTTAAGCACGTTACATTTATATATAAAATCCGGTGTTCACTTATAAGACAATCTACTTAAACGATACGCTCACTATAAACTCCATTCGATTCGAAGTAAGAATTGAAGTAAGAATTGTTTCAGTGACGGTTAACGAACAATAAAGGTAGTTGAGTGATAATTTCTTACCGAGTCACCGTGTGGAACTCCCGGATCGAAGTACATATACTCGTACGTGTGTTCCGCTGACGCTCTCGCAAAAAGCTAAACGTCAGGGCTTACGGTACACGTGTATGCCTTGCACGTACACACATACCATGTTCGTGGCCCAGTGATGTATGACGCGTGCACGGAACCGGGATACGGGACCGATGGGGCGAGATTACCCGGCGACAGATAAGATCCTGATGATGCCAGGTCGCGCCGCACGGCTCTTATCCGGCTTCTGATAGACAAGCCTGGTAATGCATGTGTTTGTTTTGTCGGTACGATCGCGATATGTTTACGCGGGCCGGATAGAAATTGCTCGGAACCGGCGATTGAAAAGGGGGTCGAAGCCGGGGAATCGTCGGTGATAAATGTCTACCGGTCGCATAAACGCAGTGGATTTTGTTGAAAACTGGTGTTAGAAAAAAACTTTGGCGAAGACTTAGACATGTATAAGAAAAAGTAATTTCTAAGAGATTTAACAGCCAGCTTGTACTCGTAATAAAGATCTGATCTAGAAAATGTGATGCTATATCTTGCAGGGAATTATAATTAAACAGATACACAGTACGATGTGATGGTTAATAAATTTGGAAACGTTGAATTTCTTCTGATGTTAAACAGTGCAAATGCAGTATTTACGAAATGCCAAGCATGCAAGCTTTAGGTGAATGATGAAACTGTTTGATCTTGAGGGAGGAACGCGTGAGTGGAATTCGTCAAGGTGCTAATGTCCGATACGTAAGGCTGGCCATGGAACCATGAAAATGTAATTGAAACCATTTTCCGGGACGGAATTCCCGGAATTTCAAAATCCCAATGAGCTTGGGTATTTTTCAATTTATAGGACGTAAAGTGATATCGAGTGGAATATCGGATTATCGGCAGGTGGAACTTCGACAACGTGATTAATAAGAGGGGCCACTTTCTAAACTGACCTTAATCGAAAATCGAAATTTTGTTTTCTTCTCACTTTCAGGAAAAATCAATGAATGGCCAGATTTGCATAACTAGTCAAGATTATTACAACATGTAGATTCATTATTTTGTTATCTTTCAAATCCTACGGCAGAATAAAATTCTGCTGTACAAGACGGCTTTATATCTAACTTCAAATCGAAATGTTGTTTTCTCGTCGATTCTTGGAAAAATCGAACAGCGCGTAAAAACGAGAACACGGGTTAGAATGGAAAAAAGTTGTAGGATGACGCGACACGTTGTGGTCAGAGAATGGCCAGGTTCGGAAAAGGGACATTTATCAGCGCCAGGCTGTACACGGGGGGGCCCTGAATAAATTGACTTTTTGCGGGCGTTGCCGATGGAAAGGAATTACCGGAGCCAGATAAAATCCTGATGATGCCAGGTCGCGGCAGCCACGGTTTACTTACTCAGCTCTCGTCGCGGAGATGGCCGTGTTTGATCTACCGAGATTGCCTGCACTTCCGACCGATCAATCGCTCAAAGAATCGATGACGAACGAGCACCGTTGCAAATAAACAAGATTTATTTCGTTTGCCAGACATCAGTTTAAACAAATTTCGATACACGGTGAAAATGATTAAAATATCGCAAGTAGGATACGAATTTAAAAAAAGAAATGCATTAATATTCGAAATGTTTCATTTTGCTTAAAGACCCGCAGTCCAATCGTAAAGCTGCATTTCCGCTGTCTTTTTTTTCAACGTTTATGAATGTAAACACCATTCATTTCAATTTCAATAGATGAGAAAAAGGATTGCAAATGTGGATTATGAAAGAACGGTGGCATTACAGGCGAGATTAAACTGGAGCGTTAAGGGGAATTTCGGAATGCTAATTCGAAAGCGTAGCTCGCGTTCAATAACAAACCGTAGCATTTTGTTATCCGGGATAACGATATAATGGTCGGCACGCCAAAGAAGCAGTGAAATTTTGATCCCGGCCCGATATCATCCGGCTAGGATGAACGTTTTATCTCGTTCCAGCTCCAGGCGTTTTATTTATTTAATGACCCGGCCATAGGATGTAATTAAATAGCTCGATTTCGCTGCGCCACCAGAGCTCTCGGGCAAATATTAATCAACCATGGACGCTATTTCGCTTTGCTCGGCGACTAATGCACAATTGAAAACCGGCGTCCGACGTCGGATATAATATTACAAAATACACACGACCGTTCCGCCATTTATTTATAAGAGTCGGCTTTATGCACGCGCGTGTATCGCGCAGGGGTTTGCACGGTCTAGAAAGTTTGATTTTTGGCAACGTAGGGCCGCGCCATCACGTACAACACTTATTTCCTTCGCTTTTCAGTGCCTCCTGGCACTTTTCCCTGCCAACGTCCAACTTCGTTCGACCACATATGCACCGGCTTTTCCTATCCCGACCGATAGACGCGACGCGTCTGTATTGTAACACCCGAGGGATCTACGCCAGTCTACACACGCCCTCGCTACGAAAAAAAAGTCCACGTTCTATGGTGTATCGCTGTCACGTTTTTTCATTTTCATAGAAACCACCATGTTCTTCTTCCTATATAAATCTCGAACATGCACATATGTATCTGTTGTGCCACTGAACCGACCATGGTTACTTGCTTGATGTTTTCATCAGAACGTATCGTAACGTACATCAATTTATGATCAATGAGTGAATTTATTTTTGACTGCAAATTCATTTTTACAATTCAATCAATTTTTCAAAATCAATGATCAATGAATAATTCCGAATGTCATTCCTTATTGGCACCATTGTGCATACAGCGATTCGTGCTTACACGGCCTTAATTCGCGTCTGACCGATGGCCGACCTATACTACTTGCGCTCTTGTAAGAATCAAATATTGTTCTTCGGAAAAATTAGAAAAACTAGGACGACTCGGTGATATTTCTTCCGCATAATTTATTCGTGTAACGGGACGCATTAATCATTCTTCTTTACCTACCACAAGGAGGTTCGCCTTAAGCCACTGGGGAGAGAGTCCGGGCGTAATACATCTTGAGAATCCTTCATCTCGCGCAGCAATTTCCGGCTTATTTATTACTAGTAATTTTTAATATCGCGTTATTGCCGTGTCGTCCCAGCCTTATTACGAAATCTCTCGCGTGGAAACCTATTTAACGTCCTTCTCCCGAGATTCACGGTTTTATCAGAGTTTTTTTTTCGAATCGTATTCCTAGACAGAGTTCTAATGTAAATTTGAACAACCAAAGTGTAGAGACACTTAAACTGATTGAGTTTAAAATGGTACGTTCAAGTTGCATATTTATATATTGATATAATAATATTCACTTATGCATCAACATTCTTCGTCGTATTTGCACTTTAAAATGCAAAAATACTTCGATACGTTGCACGGTGGCACAACAATATTTTCCTCGTTACTTTACACGGTCTACTCCAGACAAGAGAGCAGACCGGCGGATTTGGACAGGCCTCGAACAATGAATGGAAGAGGGCACAGACATTGTCGAATATATTCGCGGCGAATGATCTGGATCGGTTTCAGGTTGAATGGAACATTGGATTTCCGAGCTGACCAGAAACGGGCTGAATGAAAACTCTTTGGTCTCTTTGGCTCGGCGGAAAGGGATCGATTTTCGAGGCGTGCATACCAATCGAGACGGGAAAGAGAGGCTCGGTCGCGCGAGGAGCTATAATTAAGCAACAGGTTGTAGCTTCTTCGCGGGAATTTATGAGCCGTGGCCCCTCGATGGGGAACGATTCTCAAGGTTTTATTGAATATTAACCCCGTCAGGGATGGATTACTTAAGGTTCTCTGAGGCCTGGCTCGGAAACCGGTTCCAGTCCATTGTCTCTTCTAGCCACTATTTCAGTCGGATAATAATAATGACGTGCTTATTACAGAAAATAAATTGATTGTAAACCGTTTTAAGTACTTTTTATAAGAATTATTCGAGCGATTCTAAATCGTTTAAAGAGGCTCCTTTCCATTTTTCTTTTCTTAATCCACGGTTGGTGAGGCTCCAGACTACTTTTTCGCGAAGACGTTCGCATCGATCGAGGGAAACGGTCGGGGAACGGCAATTGATTGTGAAAAGAGCGGCGCGTGATCAATAACGCGGAAAGAGGCGCAGCTTGGCAAACGGTCGAAGGTGAACCTGGAACCGTTCCGATGCCCTTATTTTCGGGAAGATTAAAGGCCAGCCCGGAATGGCAAATGTTAATGGAACACACGGAATCGGAAGTTTCCGTGGTAGGTACCTCTTCGCTTCCGGCCAAGAATTTTCGACGCCCGCCCAGCCTCGGAATTAACGAGCTTTTATCGGTACCGAGCCCTTGCCAAGAATAATGACACGCTTTTTCCCCTATCTACTACAACTTTCGCAAAATTATTTCCCTGTATAATGTCCACAACTGTTTGCGCCACGAGCTACTCAGCAAATACAAATTCACAAATTATTTCATAATTTTAATGCTTTTATATCACACGATTTCGCCTACTTTAGGCTGTAATTTACATTCCAACTCGTCGGGTAATTATTTAAGATGGATCGTTGAGCGAGTTTTGGTTTAAAACAAGTGATTATTCTTAGTCAAAGTTTATCTTGTAACGAGGCAGATTAGGTGAGATAATAGAAAAGTGGTACCGGATGGGCGCGGGTTGAAAGAATTTCAGTCCAATTACGGAAATCGTTGGCGCGATCATCGTATCGGGTACGCGAAGGAGGCCGAAATACACGGGCAATTTGCGCGGGAGCCCCGCGATACGGTAGAACTGGAGCGCGAGAGGGAACCGTGGTTATTACGCAGAATTGTTCCTTCCACGGCCGCGCGTTTTACCCTACAGCCATCTGGTTACCAGTAGAGAATCGTCGATCCCCCTGCTGCCTATTCTTGGCTGGCCGATTCGCCGGCCCCAATTTCGCATCGATGAGAACGACTGCGGATTCGGGATGGGAGGGAACCACCGCGTTGATCCACCGCGAAGAGGTCCTCTCAATCTGCAGTCGATTTTCTCGTGCACCGACCCAATTTCGATCCCGGTGCGGGCAATTTAACCGAGGCCCGGATGCCCGTCCTAACCGATCCGACCTCGCCGTGGTCGGCAACTGATTTTTACTCGTCCGACGCAGTCACTGATCACTATAGAACACTGGATACTGGATGTATATTGATGATAATAGCTCCAATTGAAATAGTTTTTACCATCTTTATTGAGGCCACCATACAAATCCGTTGGCATCATACAACATTGTCAGGGGACAAATAGACAATTACTATGGTAGAAAATGAAAATAAAAATAATCGTGTTTGATTGACTCCGATATCTTGGTCCATTCCGGGGATATAGGCTGCCGAAGAACAAATGTAACGTTTAACGTGGTATGGAAATACCGGCACAATGACCTAGTTATTTGCCTGGAAAAAACGTGCATCAGCTGCGTGTCTAGACCGATAAGCCGGTCAACGTCCGAAGAGCACAATAGTGACGCCGGGAAAAATTACACTTGTCCTTGTCTTCACACGACAATATCTTCAGAGCTGAAAATCGGGTCTCTCCATTTCGAGGATCGAAAGCTTCACTCGTTTATTTATTGAAAAGTTATGGATCGTCGAGGTTTTATGTTTTCAAACACTCCGTCTATCCTTCCGGAGTAACAGAGTAGATTCTGATACTGAATAAATACTGATGAATAAATTTAGTATGATATTCAATTCTTTAAGCGACAATTTGGCAATGCGTAGTAACGATCTTAGTAATGATCAGTCAGTTGATTTTCTTGAAAAAAAATCGTTCAAATCAATCGAGATTTTTAAATAATTCCAATCATCAAAAGGAAATACTGTGAATACTTTCATAAAATAGACCATTATGCCGTCGATTATATTGAACGTTTTCACGTGCTCCTCAACTTCTGTATCTTGGAAGAACAATATTTATAAAAGCGTTCCCGTGGGGGTGTTCGCTGAAATTCATTGCGAATCGCCTGCCACCATTCCCGGCCGGCAACCAAGCTACTTTAGGATACCGTTATCGTCGGTTATTTCACTGTCCCGGTTCCCTCCGTTCACTACTTACATCGACCGCGAGAAACGTTCATAATTCGTGGACAATTTAGAAAATCGCCCTGGACCCTTTCGAACTACGGTCCCTCCTCTTTTATGTATTCAATTGACCGTGTGCCACTACTACGTTCCTATATTCACTGAATTACCATACCCAGGATCTGCTTGTTCGAAGCTCTGGAGTTCCTCTGGAGTCTCTTAATAAAGCCACGCATCCTCTTTTTGGCTTTTCCTTCCTCTTACCTCCAAGATTTTCCTTCGTGTTTACCGATAAGCTTTAGATAAATTATATTGAGATACAGCTAATCCTAGTTAAAAATGTTGTTCGTTTCAATATAGATATTTATAAGATATATTACTTAGAAAGATATTTATATTTCCAAGAACAGTTTATTACAAATTAAATAAATCATCGCACGAGCAATGCATTTTCTGTTTCGTTAAATTGAGAAAATTGATTGTTGTTCAGGGTGAGGGGGCATGTTGATGTGCCGGCGGTTGCTGCTGATCGCAGCCGCGATCACGGCCTCGATAGAGGCTGGCTCCGCTAGTTATCATCCCGGTATCTCCTCTGATTACTCCGGGTACCCTGGCTTCCCGGTTTATTCAGGCCTGACGTCGACCGAGACCGTGTCCAGCGCAAGCACCACGCCGACGAGTCTTGACAATGTGCCACCTTGCAGGTGAGTACAGCTCTTCTTTCATTTTTAATACTAATATTTTTATACACGTTTTATTTCATTTTTTATACTAATATTTTTATACACGTTTTATTTCATTTTTTATACTAATATTTTTATACACGTTTTATTTCATTTTAAATTGATTTAATTAATATGAGTTTTGAATGATTATCAGAAATGTTTCACCCTTTTAACTTCATTTTTATAAGACAGCTTGGTAGATCAATTCTTTGTTAATACAAGATTTTTTCTGATACATACATTGTTTATAATGTATCGATTATACCGAATGCATTTAGAAAACGGAATTGAATGGAAATTGAAGATTACCGTCGATTACCTATCGACATCTGTAAATTTGTTCGCAGGCCATCAGAGTATTTATGCGGCACTGGGAACTGCATCGCCCAGGACAAATATTGCGACGGCGAAAATGACTGCGGTGACAACTCCGATGAGCCGAGATACTGCAGCCGTGAGTCATTAATTAATTTCCTATGTTGTGCTTATCTATTCCGATCGATGAATACGTGTTCTTCCTATTTTTACTTGTCCAATTTGAAAACAGAATATTCTATTGTTAGACTATGGTTTTTTATGTAACTTAAACTGGCTTACATGTACATTTCTTTTATCGTATAAACTGTGCAGTGTGCACTTGATTTGTTAAATCTTGTAAATTATAATTTTCTAAATTGCATATTGAATTTTGCTGGAAGTGCATAAAATCCAGAATCATCGTCGTGTCGCTTGAATCGCAATCTTGAGCTCGCACAATATGAAATCTACGAGGAGGCGCGTGTCCCGGGGGATTGGTTGGATTTTTATTTGCCGTACGTGTTTCAGCGTGCAACAGAACGTTGTACGGCGACGTCGGCCGTACCTACAGCGTGGAAGTCCGCCGGCCGAGGGAGGATCGACTGCCATTCTTGTGTCATCTCAACTTCACTGCCGCCGGGTCCGATCTCGGGGACCTAGTTCAGGTGGGCAAGGGGAAAAACGAACACCATGCCGGGCGTAGAAAAATAAATGCTGACTGCGCCAGCGGAAGAGGACTGTCACGAGCCAGACCGTGGCTGGCGTCGGATGATAATTTTTCGTCTACTCTCCCTGGGATCCGTGAAGTGCGCGCGCGCATGGTGTTTTAGCGAAAATAAATTGTCTCTTTGGGAATTTGTTTTTGTAAGTTCGTTCATTTCAGTGCTCGTCCCTCCGTGTATTCTCCTTTTACTTTCGTTGCTTGGTTACGTCTGTATAAATTGGTGCATCTGTGTACGTTGATTGCTTTTCCCTTTTTTATTCATTTGTGTAAGGGGATGTTTCGTTCTCATTTTCTCTTTTTATTAATCACCGCACACCCTGTTGAGATGTTTCCAATTGCAGTTAACGTTCGATACGTTCACCGTGGGTCGATTTATATCGTTCACGTCGGAAGGATGTCCGGATGGTTACATGACCATCCGGGAGGAGGGCCGACCGGCGACCGGCGGTCAATGGTGTGGAAGCGCGTGGGGTTACACCGTATACTACAGCGAGACACCTTCCATCAATTTAACTTTGTATTTGCTACGGTTATCCGAGCAGGTGAATTTTCCATCCAAAGAATTTCGTCCCAATTAAATCTAAATTATCCGCACAATCATTACGTCTTTTTTTCACTATAATATTATACTATTATAAGTAAAAAGTCATTACATAAATGTTGAACGTCGACAGGGTATCGATTATAATTTCGACTTCAAGTTGTCGTACAAGTTCCTGAGACGTAGCGAGGCGCATCTGAGATACGGTAACAGCAGCATGTCTACGTGGCGCGGAGAGCTGGTGAACGGCACTTATTGCGACCGTGTACTCACCAAGTGTGACACGCGGGCCTGTCGGCTCCAGTCCCCGAATTACCCGGGTGTTTATCCCAGAAACGTCACTTGCTATTATAGGGTCGAGCAAAATCGAGCGCCTCCTGGCCACCGGGCATTGCTAGCCGTGAGTCAACGGAACAGCCACAAGATACACATCAAGAACCAAGTCGCTAAATACGACGACAGTCAAAGGATCCTCAGGTATCATTGTCTCTCAATTAAGCACCTTACTATTTCAACGATTCCCTTAGATTTCCAGAGATAGATTATCTAAAATATAAATCTTCAACTTATGTATCCGTTCAGTTTCACGTTAGGCTTGTATACGTGAAATCTCTTGATACAGTATCATTCTCAACTTCTATGCAAGTATCCATTTTCATTTTAATGAAGTTGAAACGTTGTTAGTATCATATTTCTTCGATGAATTTAATTTCTCGGCCTCGACAACTTTCTCGCTCAAGATCATTTATCAAACAAGTATTGAATAAGTTTACTGGTATATATCAAATTATTTCGTCTTCGATTTGTAATAATGAAGAACGAGGCAAAGTATGATATTGGAAAAACGGAACGATGTCACAGATTTAATAATAATGAAACTTTCAACAAACTGTTGGAAACAAATTCGGAGTTAATTAGAAATTGTTATGGATTGTTCGACAGAGTTTGGGATCAATGCAACGTGGTGCAAGATTATTTGACAGTGTACGACGGGGGTTCGACGTCGGACAAGGTGTTGGTCCGTCTTTGTGGAGGTGACGCCGTACCAGACATAGTCAGCAGCCATAATACGATGCTGTTGGAGTTCCACACGTCTCCTTACGACAATCCCTTTCACCCTGTTCCTCTGTCGTTCTTGCCAGGCTTCGAACTCGAAGTTCAGGTAATTTCCAATAACCCTCGTCAGCTCCAATGAAAATGTTCACTTTGATTATGGTTCAAAGGTGTTATTCGTGGACGAGAAATCCCGGAGTTTCGTGAAAGAGAACGAGAACTGCGACTTTTATATATCCAGTGACGAAAGTTCGTCGGGGATCTTGGAAAATCCAAAGCACTCACTGCCACCGAACACTACGTGTCGTTATCATTTTCAAGGCAAACCGAACGAGATCGTTTGGCTGTCTTTCATCAAATATTACGCTGCCACTACCGACGCTGCCGCGAGCATTGATGTTGCGACCGATTGCAATGCGAAGCTCCTTATCTGGGACGGGGATAGAACGATAGATAAATTGATTCCCGTTCGCAAGGTGCGATTACTTCGACTTTTAAATCTCAAATGAATCCATTGAATTGCAATTTTAATTTCATTCCTCCCAATAGCGTAAAATATATTCAGAAATATTAGTAACTTTGATGTCACAATTAACATTAAACTGAAATCGATTGATTTTGATCATTTTAATTCGCAGAATATAAGCCTGATGGGTCAGTTCTGTAAAGATGACACGCCTCGGCTGTGCGACCACAGTCTTCTACGAAACGGAAGTCGACACGCGAGGCCCTGCAGCCTGGCCGAGAGCTACGTCTCCAGCGGGCGAGACCTAACCCTGGAGCACATATTGCGTCAAGGAAGTGCACTTTATCCCATAAGCTTTGTGCTGCGTTACGAGTTCGTGCACGAGGCGGTCTCCTGCAACCACGTATTCGGTTCCGCGTCGACTTCGTCCACGTCTTCCACGTCCTCCTCTTCCTCCTCCTCCTCCTCCTCCTCCTCGTCGTCTTCGTCATCCTCCTCCGGCTTCTCTTCAGGGAAATTCGCGTCGCCTAAAAGTGTGTTCTTCTACGGGCGCGGTGGTGCGCAGAACATTAGTTGTGTGTACCGCTTCGAGGCCGAACCGGATCACAGGATAGAATTGTCCTTCAACAAAGCATCGTTCGGTGAAAAGGCATGTTCCTCGTACGTGGATCCGCTGGTGAACCGATGGACATGCGACCGACGGTTACGCGATGTCAAGATCGGAATAGCGGAGTTAGTTGTGTCCGAGTATCCTTGGCAAGGCGTGGAACTGGTACGATTATTATTACGTTTTTAAATTTTAGTTTTATAATTTACACGTTAATCCTTGTTTTATATTTAATTATAATTGTTTGAAGACTCGGCTGGAATAAATTGCATTATCTTCGTAACAATGTTTAGGTTCGCGATTGTCTCTGCTCGAACGTGAGCGACAGGATCGTTCTAAGAACACTGACGTCCAACGTGGTGGAGGTTCGCTTCACGGTAACGCTGATGAACGTTACGCAAGACTACAGGGACTTCTTCTTCGAAGGGGAGTACCGTTTCGTCGCGGTTTGGGCAGAAACCAGCGAGCAACATTGTTCAACGAAACTTGAGGAGCGACGACTGCGCGGGACCAGCGGCGAAATTTCCCTCAGGAGTCCCCTGCCTCGTGTAATTCCCGGCGTAGCCGCGGTCGAAGAGATCCTGACTAACACCGAGGACCTCACTGCGACTCAGTGCGTGAACGAGCCATGGTTAATTGAACCCGAGGACGCGCGGATCAATTATTTATATCTAAGAACCGCTGGATTCAGCATCACGTTGGATAACGTTGAAGAATGTGCGACGTTAAATAGGATTGTTGTCTATTCTGCGGCTAATACGAAGGATCGCAGTGTGATCTGTCCCGAAGGAGGCGTGGACACAGCCAAGACGGTCGACTTCTTCTCTGGCGGCTGGAATTATAGTGCTGTTAATGCCACAGTGGCTATGACGCAGCACGCGAGGAGCTTTGTGGTCGAGTTTCTTCAAAGGGAACCTGGCTTCTATGCCGTCACGTGGATGGCTATATCTAAACGGTCACCTAATCCCAGTGTTGGACCCAATGTCTTCACGATACTGCCTCACGAGGACTGTCCTTATAGGTGAGCATTCTTGTAACAATTAATACGACATATAAGCCTAGTAAGCGAAGAATCATTGCTACATTATTATCATAATCTTAATCGATAACATGGTAACGTTCTGAACCACGTGGTTTTCAATGTTGTATGTAACATCATTATGAATATTCCTTGCTTATTGGGTGGTGCTTCTTGCTTACTGCTTCGTATAACGTTGACACAGTAATTGGTGCAACACGTACGGTTTTGTGCGTACAGATGCCCGGAGATTCAGGCGTGCATAAGTTCCGTCCTGTGGTGCGACGGCATCCGACACTGTCCTTCCGGTTTTGACGAAGAAGAGGCGAACTGTTCATACCGCTTCGGCGTTACGTTACTGTACGTGGCCATAGGCGCCGGCGCCCTAGGTATATTTTTGATCCTGTTGCTCGCAACCGGTTGCTTAAAGTACTGCCTGTACCGGCATAAGGCGCGGAAGAAAAAGAAGAACGTGGGGCTGAACGTGAACCATCTGCACGTGAATCACACGCATCACAACAACGGTCTGACCGGCAGTCGCCTGAGCGGACGTTATAACCTCGCCACGCCGCAGGAGATGTATCTCGAGAATTACGGGAAGGATAGTATTTGTTGACAATACGCCATTGCCAATATCGAGACCACCGTGTGAATATTGCAGGATTTTTAAAAATACGCCTACCTCGCTGGCCTCTCTGATCCCTTTGAAAAAAGGACGAACGCGGAAGTAGGGACGTTGGAATTCGAGGGAAGAAAATCATGTACGCAATAATCGTATTCAAAACTCGTAGACCAATTCGAAAGCATTTAACGGAAACTAAGGCTCCGGGTTGTTTCGAAAGATCTACGCTTTGTCTGAAGCTAATTACTATTATTTCTTAAACGTTCTATCGTCAACCCAATCCAAAAACAGGATGTACTTATCGAGCATATTCGGAGGGAGAAATAAATGGAACTTCGATGCGAAGGCAAAGGGTAGGTCGAGTCGATGAAGACAATTCGTGTTTTCATGATAAGCCGCGGTATCACAGTAGAGATAGAAACACACATCTTTAGGTTAAAAACGATGCGCGAGGGAAGCATACAGCGCGCGGGGGGGATGTAAGCAAACGAGAGAGCACAGTTCGACGCGTAACGAATATGTATAATGCTTTTAAGACAACGTAGGCGTCCGTAATTCGCATTCAGGAAAGACTTTTATCACGGTCGGTTGCCGAATTTGTGCCATAAACGTCCACGACGAGAAATGACGCAGAATTAGAGGGAGGAAAGGGAAAAAAAAAATACGCCGGCCATTATTTGATATAAATCGCATGTGAACGCAAGCGGGAAATAATGAATATAAACACTGTGATTTGATGAATAACTTGATCACAATTTCCGAAGAAACATAAAAGGGAAGCCAAGCGATTATTTCAATCAACGTAAAATGCCAGTTGTACTCAATAATTTTATAAGCCGGTCGTGTTCGAGCGACGAGTTCATGTGCAATTTATTCTAATGAAATCATACGACCAAGATCAACCAAGTAAATATCACTTACCCTCCTGTTCCATCTTCTTATCAAGCCGATCTGTAATCTGCGTCGATCCGTCGACAATCCCATCGTTTCTTTTGTATAAAAAGGAGAACACGCAGCCGCCACACGATCACATAACACCAACGACACGGTAACGCACTGCAACGACGCCCCCGCCGACGAGAAGACTGCCATTTTGAAAAGATCGCGAATCGATAAAGAATCGATATGTGAAGCATTTCAGTCGAGTCGCGCCGCGTCGCAGATGCTTCACGTTCCCGTGTGTTAACCGCGATCCTAATTACCCAGATTTCATAAGTACGTTAAACGAGGATGATATAACATATAGTTAAATCACATGTAACTTAGGTTTGATATCGATTGCGCGAGGCTTGACTGAGAACACGTCGTAGAGATTGATGTATAGCTGATTACCGTTAACGAACGCGAAGAGAGAATGCATCGCGCGCGCGCGTGTGTGTGTGTGTGTGTCTGAAAGCTGGAAGAGAAGACGGGAACGACAACGCATAATTCTGTAACCCTATTACGAAAGTGTTAACTACTAAAAGAAAAAAAGAAGCCATCGTTTCACGTGCGCACACGTAAGTACGAGAAAAAAAAAACCTACATACATACATACCACGTACACACACGTAATGGTAAAGCGCGTATAAACTTACGTCTGTATGCTGTGATAGAAGTAAGCGTATCAACAATCGAAAATAAATTTCTCGCGTGAACTTGGTCTCAATCGTGTCGCACCCTTTTAGACCTTGCGATCTGTGAAACATCCTCGTCCCGCTATCTAACCCACGCTTTCATGTAAATAAGGGGCGGCAAAATTTCGCCGCAAATGAGTGTCGCGATGCATTTAAATGAAACGTGGCCGCGATTCGATGCAAAGAATTTCGTAGAAACGCGTGGAGCGAGAGAGCCTCCTTTCATTTAGAAAAAGAAACTCAGATTTCATTATTCAGTCCCTGTTTCAGTCGACCTTCGAACTAACGAGCGCATTCAGGAACTTCGTCGGTTTCTATTTAACGTTTTCTCTCCTTTTTTTTTCGCAACGGTTTTGAAGTCCGATGTCGGTCAGCTATGAATATCGTTCTCAAATAAAATGTCCGATGTCGGTCACTGGATCTTAGCAATGATTTATTTGACCTTTTATTGAAACTACGCTTTGAGCTCGTTCTTTTCTATCTTATTTCGAAATCTCGGACTCTCGTCCCGTTTCCCTTTTTAAAGCCTCGTCTTTCACGGGTATGTCTTTGAATTCTTTCAAAGAAATTGCTTTTATAAATGGGTTACATTTCTTTTCCACGAATGAATCCTTTACGACTCGCAATCAATTTTATTCTACACGATGATTAATCGATGAAATTTCCATGATTCGAAGATACGGTACTTTCGCTCTTGATTATCCCAAGGGAACTATTCCTGGGTAATTCGATAGGGGTTCATGAAAGTACAATGAGAATGCCAAATAAAGGACGACGGATCTTGGCTCCAAGTCCGCTTAATCGTGAAAATGGAATATGGATGCGTGAAATTCGACGTCCATCCATATTCTAGATCTAATTGAAGTTCATCAATCGAATCTGTATTTCATGGGTCTTAATTTCGTTAATTCTGACCTCATCTCTGTTCAATCAATATAGTTGTTAACAATAAGTTGTGTGAATTAAACATCGCGCAGGAAAACTACGAAGAAAGAATTATAATGTTTTATATTTCGAAAAGAGTACAATAACGAAATATCGTAATTACATGTGTACACATATGTAGAAATATAGTCTCTGGAATACACTGATAGTCGGGTGTAATTCAGGTACGTCGCGTGATCAATGTGAAAAAGTTTATTAACAAACGTTCTTATATTACAACAATGAAGCGATGTCGGAGCACGTTCCATTAGTAATGATAAGCCTACGTCTGTTAAGTAGACTCGAACATTCCGACGCCTAATAATAAATTTCTTCGTGAAAAGTGTAGTGCCAACACTGGCGTGTTTTTCGTGGCAAACGTTCGGAGTAGATATGACTCCCCATTTGTTTTTACGTCTGGATTATGCGACACATTCACATCCTCTAAACTCATCTCTTCCGCGAGTTTCGTGAAGTCCCATAACTTAATCGTACAATCCAAGGATCCTAAAACAATAGTGGAGAATTAAGTTGTAAAATTTTATTCATTTTTGTTGAAATTGAAACATTGTACATTACATGCACAAGCTTACAATATGTTAAAAAGAATGTGTAAAAGATATAGATTTCATTCTGTAGAGCTTTGTTATACTTCATTTTATATAAAAATTCACACTTTGTGAGGAACATAGCTCTTTCTTTGATATTCGTAAATGTACTTACCAGAGACTAGAATGTTTCCATCCCTGCTGAACGATAAACAATGTATCGTACCGGAATGTCCCGACAACGCGGCGACTAGATGCCCGTGTGCTAAATCCCAAACTAAAACGCGGTGGTCCGCACCGGCTGACGCCAGAAATCGGCCCTCTGCGGAAAAAGCAAGAGAGTAAATCGAAGCTTTGTGTCCGGTCATTAATCTGACTTGGCTGCCGGTTACGCAATCCCATAATCTTACTGTCATGTCGCTGGAACCGGTTGCTACGTAGTTCGAGTTCGGATGGAATTGTACTACCTGCAAACAATTTAATCTTGCATTTCCATTCTCATATGTTTCTAATTTCGACTTACGTCTACATCCGAGTAATGACCGGCGAATATTCGAAGTGGTTGATGGGAATCTGTAGCCCAGAGTCTGGCAGTTTTGTCATGCGACGAACTCGCGAAATAGTAACCATGCGGTGAAAATCTTACGCACCACACCGGGAATAGATGTCCTTTATAACATACGACACACGTCCACGTGTGTAACGACCATAACCGGACTAAAATATAATTTAATAGAACAATTATGGCATGAAATTATTTTGAAATACTTTAATAATTACCCGTGCTATCCTCCGAAGATGAGAGAAGCAGATTTCTATCCGGGCTGAATGATAAACTGTATATGGGGCCACTGTGACCGAATAATGACCTCGATGTTTCTGCTGTACGATCGTCCATCATTCTTACTAATACATCGTCTGTGAAATAATACAATCGTGTTCACTTTATATACATTTTGAGTTTATCGAACAATCAAATGAACACAAATATTACCTGCTTCTCTGTCGATATCTTGCAGTTGTTCCCCGGTCTTCATCAGTCTCAATTTTTGTGGAACCAAGCTCCACACTTTTATACAAGAATCGCTAAGCCCTACAGCCAGTAAGCTCGAATCCTCTGCTACTTCGGCTGCCGTTACACTACATATTTTTCTATTAAATATTTCATTCAGTCTCTAAATTCTAAATAAGATCGTGTCACTTACGTGTGAACTGTGTTTAGTAAAGTATAAAAGCATATCGATGGTAAAGTGTCTGGACCTAATACAACGCGTTTCGATGCCTCTCTCAATGCTTTTACCTTTTCCATCTTATCCGCGTCTTTTCTGTACTTAATCAGAATCGTGTTACTTTTGTATGTTGGAAATAAATGTATTGATTAACGAAGTTTCTTACAAGTTTGGCAAAGGCATTCTGCCAACTGGTGGTGCGTTTGGGTCTGATTTAGTTTTCTTGGAAAATAGTGGATCCTTCTTAGCTTTCTTTTTCTTTGGTTTGTCTCCATCCGCTCCACCTGTGTCATCTTCTTCTTCCTCAGTTGGAGGCATACATTGTATATCCGGCTCTTTCAGAAGCCCATAATATACTTTTGCTTTGTTGTCTGAAATAAGAGTTTTTCTCTTTCAGATAAAATATTTTTAAATTTGAGACGTTTAAAAAGGATAATTACCTTGTCTTGTTGCTTCACCAACCATTGCACCTGATGTGGCATCGATCTGCTGTTTATTCCTCGCTACTCCCTCATACATATCAAAATAAAGATGCTCCTGTATAATATTTAACAATACGCTATGTTTTTTTTCTTGTAGATGTCTCTTCAATATGGAGAGAGTATCTCTCGACATTCTGATTATGAACTGATTTGATCTGTAAAGGATTTTAATTAATAAGATTATATATTAGAATCATTCAGATTGAAATTTTATGTTTATTAACACATACTTAAAAGTGTCAGTTAATTCGTTTCCAGCTATTTGTTCACGTTTTGTGACATTAGATAATCTCTTCAAATCATTTTGATAATATTCTTCCAAGTTGTTACCAAATTTTTCTAACAATTGTTTCGCTTCTTCGGAATGATTATTGTAAACCAGTTCGAGGTACATGTGTACCAAAACTGGGTACAAGATAGTACCCAATTCATGCTGTTATTTAAAAACAGATACATTATTTACCGTTTAAACGCAGGTAAATCGAACACAATTTACCTTGTATATGTCCAAGGAACTTTCTACAAATTTTTTCAGCTCGCTGTAAGATTTTTCATATAGAGCAGGGTCTCCTTCGCTTTTATAAGCAGACAGAACACTGTTCACTTCAGAATCAGTTTGTTGAGCTTCATCGGGAGAAATATCTGTCAAATTTGCCTCCTTCTTGAACAGTTCCTCTGTCCCCTGAAAAAATAATATCCATGCAACTATCATAATGGTACTTTGAGCATTAATATAACGTTATAAATCCACAAGTGTATAAGTATGAAAAATATTGTGCTTAAATGTTTAATGTTTATGTTGTCATTCAGGTTATAGAATATGTAAAACTATGCTTTCTGCTCCGAATACCTTCAAATTATATTTACGAAGCAGTTGCAGAACTGCCAGCATGGTACTTTTGTCGCTTTCCATTTTCACCCGATTATTATGTCAACAAATAGAAATATTTGGTAGCACAGAAACCGCGCAAAAGTGTACAACTACGCCATCCGAACGCGCACGTAGGCGCGTGTATACAGCTTGTCCTCCCGTGTTTCCACCTAATTATATCACGTGGCGCCACTATCGCACTATTATAGTCACGAACATAGTATAGGATATTCATTTTTCTATTACACGCAGAAGAGACTTGGGGAAATCTTGTTGGAAAAAGTGTTATTTTATAATAGACCGTGATATGAGGTATCTCTCTCTTTTGTTATATTCACCGAGGAATTATATTGTTTTCGGTTGATTATTTGGAGTAGCTGCCACGTGATATTTGCGCGGGACGATAAGATAAATGTTGCCAGTTTTATTTGATAGTTCCGACCAGCTGGATGGGTGAATAGGAAAAATAAACAAGCGAAGCAATCTTCAAAATAATTTATTAAAAATGTCGCGTACTCGATATTCGAATTGGTAATCAATAATGGTATAATTAGTAACTATATGCATGTCGTGTGAGCATGTTTCCGGAGGTTCTTTTCGAATCTTACGTCTGCCGGTGATCGATCCCCAATCGTTCTCATCAATCATCCCGTAGTGATGGGATCCAAAGCGAATGACACAATCTCATTAGCTTATCATAAGCTTGTTATTCGTAGCGTTCCAAATAATTGAAATTCTCATCAAAGATGTGCTGAAATTATTTATAGAATTTCGCTTTTGTATTTCATAATAATGTGTCATTGGCCTGTCAGACACGCATACATTTGCGAACGTTATTTTGTTATTGTCGGACCTATTCTTGATTCCACGCTCACCGCAAAATCTGTTTTACACTGACTTTTACAGTCCATCCTTTCTGCGATCATTCGTTTATTTACGATTACAACTCGTTCGCAATAACAGTGTCAGGAATCGAGAGTGTCTCGCGACGCAGCGTATTACATTCTCACAATCTCGTGTCGTGAGGTATCCTTAAACGAAAACTGTGTTACGTAAAGGGCGATAAACGTTGTGCATGGAAAGGAAAAAGGTCCGTCGTGTAATCATCGCGTTTTCTCTTTAAAATTAATCGCTCGCTTACAGACAGTCGGTAATGTATAAGTGTAATAGAAAATATTTTAATAACGGTGAAAAGCAAGAGTATAAAAGGTGCGGACACGAGGTACGGAATTAGTTTAAAAAAGAGAACCGTGCGGGTTTACCGACCGTTACAAAAGACCGCGACGACGGCAGTGAAAACGTTATGCATGTGTAATTTTATAATAATGCTTAATTCTTAATCTTCACCGCTTGGAACGGCGATTATTGCGGTACGCCTGAGCGTTTCAAACAATAAGCGTTTATCGGCAGTCTTCGGGAAGAGTTCGGAACCCATAAAAGTTCTGTGCTACTAGATAAACCAGGCCTGCGCACCGGATATAGTACTTTTAGAATCCAAATCGTTTCCTGTCTTCGTCTCCCTTCGTACATTATTTACACGAGTCGAACAAAGTTAGAGCACAAAATGAGAAAACTATGTCGATTCTAATTTTTTCCCTTTTTTTTTCATTTTTACACGAATGAAGTTTTATGCCCTGTGTCTAACGTTGCAACTTTTTTAACTTTTTTTTCTTATTTTGTACTATAAATTCATCCTCTAAAGAGTACCGACACTACACGATATGATTACTTTTACTTGTTGCCGCTATTCTAGTTCTCGGAGACTATCACAAAAGTACACTCGATTTGGGAATTCCATTGAACGCGGACAGGCCTGAGATTTTAAACGCTGTACATATCGATTCTTCCTGTTCACCCTTGCCTCGCTTCCGGTTACTTCTTACGCTTGTAGTTCTATTTATACATGTAACAGTTCGCCGAGAAACGATTATTAAACTCAATCGCCTTGTGCAGTTTCTCATATTTCGGCAACGCTTACACTCTTACTTATTTACATACAAGTTTAGGTTGATTCATGTGACGCCTACCGGAAGTCGTATAATATGCAACACTCGTATTCTCTCTTCTTAGTACTTCCCGTTAATAATAATCAGCACCCAGCGTCCTATTTTTGATTAATCGTTTAAGGCTGCAAGTTAAAAATATAGAAACGCAAATTTTACTGTTAGACTGCGTATTTTTATGCA
>SHCU01000002.1:1519476-1531931 GCA_004307685.1 Ceratina australensis
CTTCGAACAAGAAACAAGAAAGATTTAGATGTACAATGATTTTTATGAAATCCGGTTAAAATTATACAAAGTTTTCATTGTCAACTAAAACAAGCCGGCAAGTTCCATAATGAGTTCTTTACGTTTTAAGAAACTATGATACGTAACGATGATAGAGTGCGACAGAAGTGTGCACCATTACTGGGACCAACGATTTCAAGAGGACACGATGACGCAGCGACGAGCGACGAGCAAGACAATCGTGGGCGATCGTCACACGGTGGTCACCCGGTCGACCTCGACGTAACGCACAGAACTGTCGCTCTGTCAGCAAATCACTTCTTTCCCGTCGATGATCGCCGTCTCTGAGGAGATGCTCTTCAGCCGGTGCTGCGGTATCGACCGGTTCGCCCGTTGCCTGCAGATGCGCCACACTACGAAGCAGAATACGCCGAGGATCGTGACGATTGCTAGTAATCCAAGGCCCAAATGAAGCGGCGGTAGTTTTAGTAGAATTGAGCAATGGTTGAGGGCCTCGTCGTACCCCGAAGGGCAATGGGATATCCCATCGCACCATAACGATGCGTTTATACAAGCGTCTAACTCTGGGCAACGTTGCTCGCAGTCCCGAGGCATCTGCAGCCCTGCTGTTGACGTGATCGAGGGTCTGCAACACATAGAACGATTCATTTTAATTTGACGTGACAGAATTTCTATACATTTGAGGAACGAATATACTACTACTACTACTATACTATATAGTATATATAGTATATATATATAGTATACTATACTATACTATATACTATACTATATATAGCATACTACGTCAAAGTAGTTATTGGAAAATCAGAGATTAATAAATTGTAAGGAAAGGATCACAAAATATTTTTATGTCTCTGTTAAAAAGAGATTTGAAATTCAGTGACTCACCTTCTGATGAGCTCGAGCCAGGTGACCGTGTATGTGTCAGGCTCCTTGATGATAAACTCAACAGCTATACTTCTGATTGGATCTTGGCTCGGTGCTAGGATCATCGTCTTGCCACTGACGGCCCAGCCGTCGCTGAAAACCTCAACCACGTGGTGCCTAGAATCCGCAGGTGGTCTCGGGCACACAGAGACGTGAATAGTACCTCCAGTGTGTATCACGATCCTATTCTTCGTCGCGCATTTGCTCGCGTTCTTCATTATTGTACCATGCGTCTTCACGTACAGGTACTGATTCGGGCCTGGCTCTATTAACCATGGATGCTTCTCACAATTTTTCTGCGAACGTATAGGTTTACAAAAAAGTTTACGATTTATCAAATAAAAACATATTTATTGTTCATGGAAATTAATGATATAATTTATAAAAATCTCACTTCGTCCTCGTCCATAATTGGAGCTATGTAAGTGATCTCCCCAGACGGCCCTTTAACTCTTCTCTTCTGAACACAAGGCGTGGTTTTCACGAAATCCCAAGTGCCTTGGAAGAATAGATTATTGTAATCGTCCAGCGCGTTCATGGACAGTGCAGTGAAGTGAACCTCGACGATGTTCGAGATGGATTTCACGTTCATCGGCAGTGATCGGTTCGAGCAAAAGCAATCGCGTTGAACCGGTGGCGCGTTTGTCCACGGGAAGTCCAATACCTATCCAGGATTTTCCATGAATTAATTGCCTGACGGATTATTATAATTGCTGTCACGTACGCATTAGCTAATTGCTCATTAAATTCATTGACGCAGCTGTGACCATCAAATACTACTCATTTTTCAAACTGTTAGACAAATAGATTCCCAATTGGAATATTTTCCGTTTTGTTATCCTCTTCCCCTGCACGCGGTAATGTACAGTCCAGTGTACCAATTAATCCGCGAACGAAGTTTCAATAGGCCCTGCCACGTTTTATATTTGTATAACACAACTGTTCTAGAAAGGCCATTCATCTTTCGTGAATACAGTTGTTAACTCTCGACGAACAACGGTATCCACCCGGCGAAGTTTCAACTCTCTGTTATTTGGATAATCACGAACAATATCCGCTGTTGTAAAGGTTTGATCAAAGTTAACGGCATTGGGGAACAGAAACTTCAGCCGAATTAATTCATAATTATGAGTATCGGTTGATAATTTTATCAAAACATGATGCGCAGATTGATCGTGCAATTATTAAATGAATTTAATTGCGTACCGATGAGTCGGAATGGATGGATTTTTATTAGCATTATAATCAAGTCAATGAGCGCTGTGCAATAATTATATTAAAACGTGCCGCGCGAATTTATTCTACAAATATTAAGTGGATACATCGTTCTGCTCGGTTGTATCCAGTTATATCTGTGCATTTTTATTAGCTTTATAATCCAATCAACAGTTAATTTCCTTATTGGTTCCACTGTGTATATTGTATAACGTGGAATAACATTGCCGTAGTTGAAACCCCGTTGGGTATCGATTCGATAATAAATTCAGAAGGCGTTGCTGATTAAGTTTAGGAAAGGATCCGATCGCAAATGAGCAACGGTTTTAATTTAAACTTCGGAAGGTACCGATAGTTTCCCCGATTAAAAGGGGTTTGTAATTAACGTTGCTGCGATTTCATCGAAACTTCATCGGTAATCCAGCGTGTAAACGACGAACACGAAGAAAACCCTATTCATAAGTCTTACGATTGTGAAACCTAGGATTAATTGAAATATTTTAAAAGCATTGTAATATTTTCATAAATTATTCATAAGAAAATACGATCTTTAATTTTCCTATTTTGTAGTATCATTTAACATGTAAACTATTCTGTCCATTATACAGGGTGTAATGTATAGAAAATTCTGGAATCTTAGGTAAATGTATTATTACATGAGTAGAATATGTGAGCATTTTTTCAAACCGATCGACAAACATGACATTTTTGCCAACTTTTGAAAAATTCTGAAGGGATTTTTACGATTTTTACGATTTTCGAAAACTCGTTTTTTCTCGGGATCCCAATATAGCGAAAAGACTGGAATCTTGAGTGCATGTACTACTATATGAGTAGAATGTGTGAGTATATTTTCAACCCGTTCTGCAGACTTTTGACAAATTTGACAAATTTTGGTTAATGGTTGGCCTGTAGATATTGATTTCTGGCTAGTAGTAAAAACGTATTAGGGTAGTTTACCTTGACGGAGAAGTTGCTTGATCCGACGCAGCGGAGGCGGTCGTAGTCCGGGCTAGAGACGCTGCGGCACGTCCGGTTTCCGTTCAGAAGCTTGTTGAACCGCAGCTGCACAACCTCGTCGTGATCACCCTCGAATCGGTATACGCAGCTGGAAAATCCGTTCTAGCCTGCACTTCGCGTCACTTTGATCGAATCTACATGCTCGGCCACGCAAAGTAATCACTTTCCCGATCGATATAAACAAGACGAACTCTCGGTGATAGCTCTCTAACTTCGACCAATTGAATAGACTAAAAAGATCTAATGATTGAATTGATTTTGAATTCTTTTCAGGGATATTAGATATTTTTTTTAATTGTGTGATTGAATGAATTATTTCCTTCATTTCTTGCAAAGTGACAGAAATTTTTTTAGTAAGAATAAATGAAGGTGAGTGATTAAGAACTCCTCTTACATATCACTGGTTAGAAACCGAGTTCCGAACTAGATCAACTAAAAATAAGGGCTGCAATTAATTGATTTTGCGAGCTGGAATGAGTGAATCGAGAATGCTTTCCCGTTGAAAAGAAATACATCCTGATAAGAAAAGGCTTGCCAAGAAATGGAAGGCTCTTCCTTTTTCCCACTCGATGGGGGTCGAGGAACTGCGATAGGAGAAGTTGAAAAAAAAAGTGGCACGCGCGCGCTCACTTTTGTCGCGATACACAAAGGGACTATTTACGGCCGGCTATCGCTTTTTCAGATGAAACAAAGAGCCGGGTTGCTGACGCGCATCTCATTTGAAATCGCGGAATCTCTTTTTCCCAGTAAAAGGCGCGCGTCGTTCAACCCGGCTGAAAGGGAGAGAGTTTGTACGTTTAGGGACTCCTCGCCTTTTCCTTTAAACAGACTGGTCACAGATCAATACCTCTTGATTTTGTCTTATTTCGAAATCTCACCTATCATAATTGCGACCCCGTCTATTCAAACTCGTTCTTCCTTATTTATTTCAATGCTCATTTTTCATGAGTTCGATGAGCTAACACGTAGGTTTGTTATTATGAAATTGGAAGAATGTCGCAGTATCGTATAATAGGTGATCTTACCTGATATTCTTAGTGCCGCCGCGGCCGTAAAGGAAAATGTCGCGGGGTGCCTGGAATCTACGATCCGGATAATGATCTTTATTGCGACTGTAAAAGATTCTAGAGCAAGGCCCAGTCCCAAACGGATCTCCGTCTTGATGAATGTCAACGAACTCGTACAGTGCCCGGAAATTCACTGGCCTGCAAATTAAACCAGATTTTCTGATGAAAAATGTGTATTCGAATGTTAAAATTTATGTTAATATTATTGTTAGTAGAAGATAAAAGAAATTCCTGTGCATATTCTATTTTTTAAATCTGCATTAGGAACATTATATTTTACATAGGAATTGAATAAAAAGGAAAAGGTTGTTGCGACGTGGTAATAAAAATACTTGAACGTTAAAAATAACGTAGATGCGGAAAGCAAAGAGAGAGAGAGAGAGAGAGAGTGCATCGTCCGATCGCATCATAATTATGGACGACAGGTTGTCGACTGTCGCGCAACGAAAAGGTTCCCTCGTTTATAACATTTTATTTATCCAAGCACGTGTTCGAGCGGAGATGCGTCGTGTACGGTCTAGTTAACCCTTTCCGCGTTTATTAACCTGTTAAACGGTGCAGTTCCTTGATCGACACCCCCTTGTGCGGCCAATTAAAAAAGTGACCCGAGTACGTACGAGCGTTTTTTTCCCTCTTCTTCTTTTCCTTTTATCGAGTTCCGCTCGATTTAATTGAACCTCCGACAGGTCTAATGGCCGACGAGATTATTCACCGTAGGGCGAAGGGTGAAAGTGCTCGATAAAATCGAACAGTATGGAGTGATTAACAATTAGTAATTATTCAATTGAACATTTTATAGATTACAGACAATGTGACAGTGCTCATTGTTTGATTAATATCAAATATATGTATATACATGTACCGTTCTGTTTTTAAACGATAAGGACCATCTGATTTTTGTCTTACATTCTTTGCCGCTTCATTCGACTTTTACTGGTAAAAACGGATATTGTTAAAGAACGTTAAATGGTGATCGTTACGACATAGTAGAGATCAAAGAGGCTCTTTTGGAACCCTTCACTCGATATAAAATTCTTTGAAACAATTTTCAATTAGTTCGGTTTTTATGAGAATCGAATGAAAGCTGGCGAAACTTTTCCAAAGCGAATGAAAAAAGTTGAAGTGAAGATTGCGTCAAGAGACAGACTTGCCGAGGTGACTTCGTTCTGGATCGCGAAAAACTCGTACAATTTTTCCTCTCTGCTCGAGGAGCTTTGAATATAAATTCAGACGAAATTTGCTCGTGACACCGTCCCTCGCGGAATCGATACAGAACGTTACAAGAGTAGTGAGAAACGCGGAGGGTTTACGGCGACGCAGCGCAATATCTGCCGCACTTGCACGTTCTCGCTACCCCACCCCCATTCCACTCGGTTCACCTAATATTTATAAGACACGATTTTTCCTCAAGTCACGGAAACTCGGCAACGAATTCTTCTAGCGAAATTAACTCGAGGCCGATTAATTGTGGCACAGGAAATAGAAGATGATCAAACAGACGGTATCTCGTTCGAGATAAGAAAGATCCATTGCTTCACCTTCATCTTACCCTGGTTCACTTTTAAAAGAAATTTTACATTCGATGATCTGTATGAAAGTTGAATGCATATTTCTTTAAATGCTGATTTTAAATTAAAGAATATTTTTCACTTAAATTCGCGCTTGATAATTACTTCTGTTATTTTATTTGATGTCTGATTATATTAGAATTAATAATCTACTGCGCGATTCATTATACATGATTTACAACATGATTGATGTACAATGATGGAATGGTTGTTCATAGCTACACGTAACAGCGATACAGGAGTATGATACACGTGGATGCACGTTAATACGCGAGCGTGTCGATCGATAGAGCGTACGTGAAACAACGACGAGGTACGAAACGGCAATCACGGCCTGTAATTGAAACGGAAACCGCTTTCCTCTCTCTCTCTCTTTCTCTCTCTCTTTATTTCACTTTTCGTTGCTCCACAGGATAGAGTTATACCTGACCTGAGAGCCGTCGACTCGACCATCCGCATCTCGATGGTCAGACTGCTCCCACTGGACACAAAGCTCTCCCCAAGTGAACAGGGCCGGCTGGTATTTTGCAAAATTGCATGATCGCAGGTCCTAGTTACATTGTCTTTGCAGTAGCGGGCTAATAATGTCGTGTTCCCCGCGGGGCGAGCCTCCAGGGGATGCGAGAGCTCGGCGGTCTTCTCCCCGTGACGTTGATGCTCCTTTTCACTGTTCACATCGTTTCATTCATTTGATTTCCAAATCAATCAAACATAAGATTTGATCGAAACAAAATTTGTGCTAGGTATTCGCATTTAGCATAATTCTTCACATTTTATCATTATATCAATATCGCATAATGATTAAATCAAGATTTCTTTTAATAACTGTATATAAAGAAAAAATGAAAAAATTTATCGTTACTATTGCTTCACGCATATATTCTCAGATGATGTTACTAATCAAGATTGAATAGACCAATGCATCATTAATGGTATCACTGGTCCCTAGCGAGGTAACTCGTATATTAGTAGTAAGGACGAGAAAGTCACATGAGAGCCGTTTATTTCTGATGATTATAGTTGATATAGGCGTGTCGGTACGTGTGCATTGGTTTTGCAAGCCGCCTTGTGACATGTAACTGCGATTTCATCCATGAAACGCAGGGCCGTTCGAATAGCAAACAATAGATACGCGCATATTTGCTAGAGCTGACTAAAGCTGACTCAAAGTTTACATGGGAGTACAGTAGTCTCCGAATATATGGTCACTTGCTGTATATTTCATACTTATCGATGGGAAACTGAACAGTATAATTCACTCAAGAAAGCGCGAAATGGATCCCTTGATACCACGGGACACCACCGAAACTTTTAGTACGAAAAGAGAATTATGCACTAAATTATCTGTTAATAAATTTACCAGGCAGTGTCATAGCACTCTTGCAAAGGCATCATCTCGCCGTCCCAAACCATAAGCGTAGTAGAGCAATCCTGATCCCCGCTGGAAAGACTAGTTCCCACGTGGAACTTTAGAATAGACAGCCAGACGCGAAACTGCGGCTGTGCTGGCCTTGGCGCCGGTCTTCTCCAAACGGTTCCTGGACGTTGTTCTGGAAACTTTGGCAAAGGTCTCGGTGGCGTCGGGCTGGGTAACGTGGGCCCGGCACCGCGTAGATGGTAAAGACACGTGCTGTTACGGGGTAGCGTGTGTCTGGGAGACGCCAACACCCCGCCTCCGCTACCCTGCAGCCAGAACTCGCAGGTCTTATTTCTCGCATACGTGGGCGAATCTGCGTCCACGAATTTCACCTGAAAGTTTCATTTCATTTACTTTCCTTTCGTTGCAATTCTTAGAAGAGCAATTTTGGTTTAGCTCTGATTATTTAAAACATTTTCATTTCTCTTGCTACAAACATAACATTTCTTTTTTTTTGGAGGATATTAAAGTTAGATTTATGATTTGATACATGTATACGAGAAGTGTATTTCCAAAGAATATCACGTCCGAGAAGTACATACTATTATATTATTTCTGAAGAATGGAGAAATTCACTTTTGAAATGTTTTATTTCGCGCGAAAATCCGCAGTCATTTAATTAAAAGGAAAATAGAAAGAATGGAGATAAAGTAATCCTTCGCCGTGGCGAAGAATGAAAGAGAGAAATAAATTACTCGATTGTAGAATTCGTTAACTCTCGTTTTAATGGGAAAAAGTGGTCGGTCCGTCGCGTCGCGTTCGTTTAAACGGCGCGTCCGTTTCAACTCGGACAGAGTTCCCCGAGGTGTAAAGCACCTCGTGTTTCCGCTCGCCGTGAATGTTTGAAGAGAATTACCACGTACTTGCACTTCTAATTGAAACCCGTGGAGCGAGTGCGGCGGCGTAGGATGGAGGAACGTGCCGTAAGGAGACGTTGTGAACTCGACCAGGATCTCCTTGCCGCTGCTCGTCGCTTCCGGTACCGGCTCGCCGCCCCCACAGAATTTCAGGATCACCGGGTCCCGGGTCGTGTAACCGTCGTACACCGTCACGTAATCCTGCGGATGAAATCGACCCTGTGTTTTCTAATCCCCTCGGACAAGGTAAGACCAGTGGAAATTTTACAACTTCATCTATTATTCGAAGTTTTTCTAATCAATTTCAATTATACGTTACTAAATACGATAAGACCCGATGAATTTTTCAAAGCAAACACATCAGTTAATCTAATGGGCTATCTCTCTAATCAATGCTCATCCTTTTACATTCTCTTTGTTTGGACAAACATATCAGACGATCAACTATGTTATCTCTCTAATCAATGAGATACGTTGCGCGCTCAGCCCATAAATTCCCTTTATCGCTTTAGACCACAATTCGAATTTAGTTAACTGTTAATGAATTCGCCAAAGGGGTGATTTAAGAAGGTGGCCTTGCAATTTAAACGGTCACGTGGCCAAATTTATCTCGACAGCTCGATACCCTATTTCCACAGTTCCTGGGCGTTTCGTGCCACTTACTTGCACCAAGTCACAGTCTTCCCAGAGGCGGAGTTCACGGGGCGACGATTCCGCCTGGGTGGCTGGTCTCGCCCTTATGGCAACCAATTGACCCCGGGGCTGTTTCACCGAAATTAAAGCGTGTTTCCCCGGCGGTATGTCGTTCTGCCTCACCTGTGTCAGACGATTATACCTTCAGGAGTGTTGCCTAAGAGACCCTCACCTATTCTCGTAAACTTGCCCTCTCTTATAATGAAATATCATATTCTGTTTCTCAGCGGTATTATTCTTCTCATTTCAGAGGAACTTGTTCGTTCAATAATTAAATATACAATTATTTATTTATAACTGAACGTACGAAACTTATTTAATTTGATCGATGCTTTTAATTGGATATAAAGCATTTGATTCGAGTAGGTACGAATGTGAATGGAAAAAAACTGATTGGTCGGATTTGAAAGAGTGTATCGATTAGGCGAGTGAACGGGCTCGCAAGAGCGTGGTTAAATCGAATTACTTCTCGATCAAAGCACTCTCATAATTGCACATCTCCGATCGTACGTCCCACGCAGTAGCATAAATGTTTACACACCATCGTGGCCTCGAACACACGTTTCACACGTACTGCGCGGTACACTCGCGCAAAACGCTTACATCGCCGTTTCACTCACTTGAACATAGTTTCATTCGTTTGTCCACGATAGAACACTCTCGTCTATCACACTCTCTGTTTCATATTTACAATGCGCTTATGTCATTTATCCTGCAGAGAAAAAACAAAAACAATCGATTGGAAAAATATCCACAAGTCAGATTCAGGGATAAACTGATGCACATATTTATATAGATTCAAGGATCGATCGATAGATCTTCTTTCTGACAAACGACTCTTGTCAAGAATAAAGTATTTGAAGTATTCCACTCTACTTCGTATGGAGTTGGGAATGCCCGATACGGATCATAAATTGTGTCGTGGACCGACGATTCCCGAGCTATTTGAAAATTTATGTAGCTGTCCGAGAGAAGAACGAAGTTCGAGCTCCGAGGGGATACAGCTTCGTGACCGGAAATGGGGCAGTTTCTGCTGTTTACGTAATCGTTGGATACGTCCTGAATTTTTCCTAGGCCAAAGGCTAACTATGAAAAATTTCTTAGCCACAATACATTCTCACGTGTTTACCACATCACACAGCAGATATTACAACGCATCGACTGATGTATATAACATATATATAGTCTCCTGTCTCATAAATAAGGTAAAGATACTTGTTGAAGAAGATGTTACTGCGACTGATTTTATAAATCATTGCACGAGGTATTACATTGATTTGTATGGGAAGTATCGTACGATGGAAATGGGTTAACGAATGTTAACGAACCCACGTCGTCGGTGACCGTGACGGGGAAAACAAGGAGCGGTAATCCGAGAAGCCGTATTTCACGGGGAAATCGCGGCGAGCAAATTGAACGGGGTCGGATGCATCCAGTCGAAAACGGACCTATCCGAAACAACGTTAGCATCCGAGGCGAAAATTTACGGCGGCGACGTATCCCGGCTGCAATCCGTGAACCCATTACTCTCCGTTCGGCCACTAAACTCGACTTCTCGCACTAAATACATTCCGATGGGGGCTGAAATTTCAGCAAGCCCGCTGACTCCCGTTTCGGCGACAATTGGGAGCAGGAAACTTTCTGCACGGCCGTTCGGTTTGGTTTCCGTGGGAGGCGAAGTGGCCGAGAGGGATAAAATAGCATAAGCTACTGCTATTCGGACAGCAATTGTCTGATTAGCAATGCCGGTTAAGCGGAATCGAATTTTGTTTTCAAAGTATCTTCGAAACGATTCACCACCATCGGGAAACAATTCGCATGAATTCATTTAGAGTTGAATGAAAATTGCAAAGCAGTATTGACTGTTGCGATTCGAATTTTATTCTTAATGAGAACGAAACAGAATCATCCATTGAAAATGTTAATTTCGTTAAGAAATTGGGGAATTAATAATTCCAATACATTACTCGGCATTCGGTACGAATAAAATGTATTATACGTGTGAAACAGAATATTCTTGATAAATTAATACTATGTGCAATAACCTCAATGAATTTCGAATCAGCTTTGGTAAGTATACCTAAAAATCGATTTTCAGATATCGCTAGATACTCGTGCACATGTCACGTTTTAGGTATACTTTACAAAGCTTGTCTGAAATTGACTGAAATCGTTCTAAGGTTAGAATATAGAACAAGTAAAATCAAAATGAAATATATAAAGAAGGAACAATTAAGACTGATATGTATAAAATGTGCAAAAAATGACCTATGATAAAAACGTAAATTATTTTCACGTTGTCCCTGTTTATTCGAAAAGTTTTCAACTCTTACCGCGTAGTAGCAGGTGAGATTGCGGGGATAGAGCCCGGGGAAGTTTGGCGACTGCAGTCGGCACTTCTTCCGGTCGCAGTCGCCAAATATGCGGGAGCAGTAGGTGCCGGATATCAGGTCCCCGAGGTATTGTTCGGCGCTCGGCTTCGTCGCCATCGTCAGCGACGTTTGCTCGACCATTTGAACCGGCATGGCCATCGAGCTGTTCGCGTAATCGCTCGAGGACGTCGAGACCGTCGATTCCGTCGACGCCGGCACACCCGTCGCCTGCGTTATACCTGTAATTTTTTATTCATATTTATGTCACATGCAAAATCAATTGGTGATATCAGTTAAAAAAATAATTGCTATTTGTGAGAGCGAAAAGAGAATTGTACATTATAGAGGTTTCTCAATATCTTCGGAGTTAGATGATTTCTACATTTGATTTTCGTTTATACTGATACAAGAACTTAAAAATCGATTTCAAGAGTTCAGTTAAAACATTCTAACGTAAAAGTGCGAAGCGAGGTATTTTCTTTTCTTTTAACCGGAATGAAGGACGTACCTACGAAGGGGTTCCTGTAACGCACGACAGCGTCAGACTTTCTGATCATCTTGTACGCCATCCGGAAGTCGAAATTGAATCCCGTCTGATCCTTGCTGAGCCTGAGCAGCTTCAACGTGATGGAGACGGTTTGTGTCTCGCTGTAATAAATCGCCGGGCCCAAGGACGTGCCGCACCAGAGGCCCCCGACGTCCGGTCTCTGGGCCTCGGATATTTGCAGCGAGCCATCCGGGCAACCCTCGGCCGTGAATGACACGAATTTCCCCAGGGTGAAACTGTCGAACGTCAACTGCGAGCGGAAAATTGCGGTCAAACCTTCACTCTGTGTTTTTTTTTTCCATGAAATTTTCAAATTCGTTGAACTTGGATTTTTTTTATTCCTATGCATTGTTCTTCGGGAAATTGGATGATTGAAATTTAGACAATCGGGAAATTGGAATTCTGGATGTGCTACTTGGGACTCTGAAAAATACGAGATAGAAAATCGGGATTGGAAAAGCTTATTGAATTCCATTATTTGAAATTATGCTTCAATTTCGCGAAAGTTACCTCTCAATATTTCATCTGACAAATTATTATTTGATAGAAATTTTTCATAAAAATGGAAATGCGGAAAGCAAGAAGTTTTCCGCTTTTATTAAATGCGAATATTGAAAAATTGTTAACCAACTTTTAATAGAATCTCGTTTCTACTTGTCGTCTAGTTTCCGTCATATCCTTTGATAACAGCGGGAAACATGTGGGAATGCCGGTGGAAAGGCCATCGCATAAATAAATTTGGCAGCTG